>WEDG01007225.1:0-97550 GCA_017591395.1 Schistocephalus solidus
ATCTGACGCACTTGAAACTATCACGGTGCGCTAAAACCGTGACTTGGAAGGTTGCCAACTGACGGGATAACTCCCGGACCGCGTGGTCATATGTCAGACACTATGATGAGTAAAAATGTGTGTGTCTTCCTGTAAGTATATGAACATTTAATTTCCTTGATATTTCACCTACCTCTCAACATATTAACGTTTTTTGGAACTATTGGTTCTAATAGCTAAATAAATAAATGCTTAAATAACCCAGTAGACTAAAGGTTAATCATTGCGGTTAGTATGTGCGATTCTTACACTTAATACAATGTCTTTAGAACTATAAAACGCCTTAGATATATAAAACCATTATGCCTGCCGAAATTGCTGCTTGAAACTGACCGAATGACCATACATTTTTCAAACACTGTAAACTTTCGTATTTTCCTTCATAAGACATCAGATTTGAGAACTCATTCCCGTACTCATTCCTTTTTGCTTCTTTGTCTCCGCCAAATAAAACTGGCGACCGCAAAGGAACACAAGCGTTAGTGTTGAGAACGCCACGTTACCATGATTTACTGGCGTGCTAGCTGTTCACTGAATACGTGGAAGCGAGTAATATACGAGTACATTGATGAGCACTGCAGTTCAGAATGTTTCGCCAAAAATCTCAGCATAGACACATATATATGTATATATAATTTTGCACTCAAACATTGAACTAAGTGTCGTCACATACTGTTATTATCAAATAAGCAGGCCTGAGCTGTTTGACTAAGAGCGCATGCCAGTATGACTGAGAATTCCTGCTCCTGATTATAATTAAACCTGGGCAAATTATTTGATCAAATATTCACTCTGTAGTTAGGCGTATGGTCAAATTTTTACAGCTTTTTATTTCACGTTGGAATATATTTTGACTTTCTTTTTGTTTTTTCGTTCGAAAGATGCGACACATACTTCCTCTTTCTAAATATTTTTGCGCTTGAGCAAAACATAGAAAATCTGCTCTTATTTTTGTTTTATAGGCGGAACAGTCCGAAATTCTTACAATTATGAAATATGAGTTTTTATATGGAAACAGATGGGTTATTCTGCTCTAGAAGGCCTATAAAGAAGACAGTATTCGATTGGTTTGCGAAATTTTGTTCTGGTGAATTTGACCTCATGAAGCAGCCACACAGTCGGCCAGCATTAAATATGGATACTGATGAACTGAAAGTCATCGTCGAGTCAGATCCATATCAACGTGCACAGAGATTATCGGTTATCTATAATGTTAACAAACGAATGATATCAATTCACCTAATTAAAATTGGTAAAGTTAGCCCTGTGGGTGCCAACTGAACTGAATAAGAGGCAGAAACAACGTTAGAAACTGGCATGATGTTGCTTTCGCGTCAGCACCATGATTCATTTTTGAATCAAATTCTAGTATGAGAAGAAAATTGGATCCGATAGGATAAACAAAACTTGGCCCAGTGGTTAGACAAGAAAAAGCTACCAAAAGTGAGCCTTCAGCACAATAGTCATCAAAAGAGGCTGAAGTTAATTGTTTGGTGGTCCAACGCAAGTGTGATCCATTATGACTTCATGAAATCTGACTCATATAACACGGAAGATGTATGCTGCAAGCTGCTGGATCAATTGATCCAAAAACTTGTAAAAAGCAGCACAGATTGGTCAAACGATCGACTTCTATACTACAACATGACAACGCAATACCACAGACTGCATAAGCGACAATGTTTAAACTACGGGAGTTGAGTTTGAAGTTCTCCATCATCCACCATACTCAACAGATCTTGCCCCAGTGACTATCACTTCATCCAGAATTTGAATAACTTTTTCATACGAAAAAAGCTAATTCCAACTTTGCCCTAAAACAGGCCCCCAAAGATTTCCTTGAGTCTCAGTTACCAGGCTTTTAGACTTTCGGACTGAACAAGCTCCCATGTAAATGGCAAAAGCATATCAACAATATGGATACATACTTTTATGTAAAGAACCATAAAACCTCAAAATTATTAGCAAACTGTATACTTGACAGTCCAATTGCTTCTTCACAAGTCTTTCTTGAAAGAACGTATGATAGTATAAAATGTTCAATTTCACTAAGAGTTGAACCACAGCACAACCTTTGCTTTAATCTCCGTGGAAAAACTCCATATTTTATCGCAAGAAGGCAGTACTAAAGTACCCGATCAAAAAGGTTTACGCATATTGAATGGAAGATCAGGTGGATAGCAAAAGGAAGCACCCAATCAAAACATTTTGAATCCTTCAACAACAAAAACAACAACAACAAAAACTAGGAAAAAAGAATGGTTACTGATTAATCACCTCTCAATAAACCCAAAAGAGAGGAGGTTAGACTGTAGCCAAAAAGGTTTTTTGATAAACACGTCAGTGTCATTTAAAGCCAAATACGTTCGATAAAAACTCGTCGAATGTAACGGATTTCAAAAGGTTATTTTCAAATGTATGACTTCGGCGGATGAAGAACATATGAAGAATATACAAACTTCAATCATTTTGTTTAAATGTTGTCTTAGATCATGACGACTGTTAGAGTTTTGTCCTTGTTAGGTCTTAATTCAACCAGATATTTTATAACTATTAAAAACAAGGGATTCGAACGTCATTACTTGAAAGACGCAAAATAAAGTGTGGTCTTCGATAATCCGCAGGTTTTGTGATAAAGTTGAAGAAATATTGGAACAACGAGTGATAGATATAGGATAATTAAAATATGGACTCAATGGGTTTTGACACAAAACTGTTGACGTTAGATTTCATTACAAAACAGGACTGCAGGCAAAGAAATCTACCTTTCAGCTCTGAGTAAGATTGCATGACAGTTTTAGAAAACTCAGAATTCACATGCAATGGAAGCCTTCTAAAAGATTAAATCCTTTCCTGTTCAATGTATGCAAAAGAATTTGCTCATTGCATATTTTAAGTGAATCTCATTTCCTAGCAGGCTGGGAAATTTAAGAAGCATATAGTGCCCCAAAATATTTACAAGCAGGTAGACTTAAGTGGTCTCCCCTCAGTTTAAATCATATGCCTCCATTTTTGTTTGGTTGTTCCAATTTACCCCTAATGATTTTCTCTGGCTTGCCACACGTGCCTGCTATTTTTGGTCAAAGGGCTTACATAGCAAGCTTGTCTAATGTCACAACATTGACAGATGGGTACTTCACACTCTAGAAACGAAATTAGGCTCTTACTTACTAACTAACCTAGCTGCTTTCCAGATCTGCTTTTTTGATATTACAATATTAAGCGGCAAAAAGATAGGCTGTTGACTAGAGATGTTGACTACTTGTGCCGTGAAATAGAAAACATCATATTAAATGGATCAGTTATATTAAACACCACATTTTTTTCCGTCTGCGCTATTTTACTACTATGGGATGAAACTTTGGGAGTGTATTGAATGAGTCAACTTTCAAACTAATACGCATAAAGACAAATCTAGCATATAAACAATAATCAATCATCTAATACTTGGTTAAACTCTGTTCCTCTTTATGAATTTTCTAAAATCTACTGTAGTTTCCATCATCATCTTATAATTCCGGGTAAGAGGCTTCACTTATTCATTTTTGTGCATTTTTTCCTAGAGTTTGTAAAGTTAGTTGATATCTTTTACCAGTAGAGGTGGCAGTTTGGCAGAATTCTAACTATCAATTCTCTGACCGACTGCTGGCTGTATTTCCTGCATAGCTGGTTTAATAGTCTGATATTCTCAAAACAGATTGATAAGTCATTAATTACTTATCTAACTTCTAGTTCAATGGGTATAGACAGCTGTATTATATGCAAAAAATAGAACTAATTCCCATGCATGTTAACCTTCCTCGGAATTTTGTGATTCAGGAATAACTTCAAAAATTAATTAAGGGTAAGCACCTAAGTAAATTGAAGCGAACACATTGTAATGCCACTTAAAGAAACGCAAAACATTGCCCAAAGAGGCTATAAATATGAAGGAATAGCAAAAGAAGATACCTTGTGTTTCATCTAGTTGGTAGTGTATAGCTGGCTGATGACGGCTAATAAACCAGAAATAGTGACAGAACCAGCGATATTTAAAGTTATGTTGATCGAAAGATAAAGATTTTCATGTGTTTGACAAATGACAGCAATGGGAGTAACCTGAACGAAATGGCCCGCCTCGAATTTTCTTGCCGGTGGTCTTATATCAGTGCGCTTAGGTAAGAAGGTGAAAACTAGTGCACTAAGATAATCATTATAAAAATATTTTGACGGTTAAGGGTTTAGAAAATTAATGCTTATTCCTGTGTGTCAACAGGTAAGTGACTTGAAATATGAGTGTTCTATGTCTGCTGGCTACTGGAGGCCATCTTCGTATTGGCGAGGTGGTGCAGAGACGTGGGCACTCCGAAAAGACGACATTTATAGATTTGCAATAAAGGTCCTATATGTGTTCACTGGTTAACAGCTGCAATAAAACCCTATTTGGAAAGCAAACATCACAAGAGTTCTTCTGTGTGTGTTTTAATCTTTCGTCAGTTTTATTAGTTTTTTATATTCTATCCAACGTTTAACATCCCGGCATTTTTGGTGTGCATGCAAACAGACATGGTTCCAAAAACGTTCGTTTTTACTCTAATTCCCATTTCTTAATGCACACTGACTGAAGACTTGAATACTTGTTACTAAGGAATGCTGTAAACGTAACATTCTTGTTTGTAGACAGTTAGATGGATACTTTGGCAGAATACCTAGGGCTTGCACCTAAGAAAGATATTTGCCAACGGATGACTTCCAAGCAACTGATATATCTGGATCCTCGTTTGCAAAAAAATGACCTTAATATGTCGTTTAAAATGTTTAATCAGGCAACTACGTCCAACGGAGATGAGAGGAACAGAACCACGTTCGTTGCTGTATAAAATTGAAGCATTGGCAAATTCATTGGCTGCACCTAGATAAAAAAATCTGAACTGGACAGAGCATAAAACTGAACATGCTTGTATAATGGAACCGAGGCCGACGCGTGTTTAAGTAGTAAGCCAGTATGGCCAGAATACATTGCTCGGCATGGGATATTAGTGGCAAATTAGCTGGGTATTTCAGTACATAAAAAGAAATGGCCTAGAAATATAAACATTATAAAAATCTGAATAACGCAGGCAAAAATCAGAAAGCTCAACAGCGAAGAGCAATGTCCCTTTAATGACTTGCTGCTTGAAGGTACCAATAAAGAAATAATGTATTATTTCGTATATTTACGCTTATTTTTGTACTGGAATTGTTATATTTTTCACAGATCTTAGTTGGAAAAACATATAAAGGTTCTGTAAAGTAAGTGTAAATCGACTTAATTTACACAGTACATTAGGCGAAATATGTATATTAAACAACGGCCTGCTTAAATGCACGCTTCATTTATTCTCATATCTAGTAGGAAATCTGATGATTAAAGTTCGTTCTATATAAGCAGAAAATGAGGGCCTTTAAATTGAAATTCACTGTTTTGAAGATACTGTGTATTTCGGTTAAGACAGGACATTAAATACCAACTCCGTCCTTAGGTTTGCTGAATAAAGATAATAAACTTGTTATATGCTACCCATGGTGCAAAACTAAACCTCATGTGCAAATAACAGGAAAATATTGACTAAAGGGCAGAAAGCCCATTTGTTGCATTTGCGTCTCAAATCCATGTTGATTGAAACCTAAACGTGTTAACATCTTAGTGTCTGCAGCAGCGCGACGTAACAGTTTAGAAAATGTACATACTCCTGCACATTTTTGGTTGGATTAGAAATTTATAATTTCCAGCATATCACTTCAAAGGATTTTCTCGGCTCAACTTTATGATGTGTCCTGTATCTGCGTGCACTGATCTCTGTGGCTGATTATCGCCGGTTAACTGTAAAGAAATGTGAGGGTTATGCTAATCGAAAGCACAGGGTTATAAGCTCTCTGCATCAGCTGCAAACTTGAAAGATTTCTTGAAGCAGCGGTTAAGTCATAATTTTTCCAATGCACAAGTATGTGAAGGAAATTATGTCACAGAAAGTTCATCAAACGTTTTCGCGTCAATATTGCACTTTGAAACATTAAAATGCTAGCAAGTGAAATTTTACTTTGAAGGACAGTCTTAGGGTCTAATGTTTGCAAGGGCCTTTTAATGAGCTGTGTATGCAACCTCCAGGATTTTCAGTTTTGAAGGCTGCAGCAGGCGTAAAAATATTTCAACTAGCAAAACCACTTGCTTCAGTGGGACGAATGTGTTAAAAATATATTTGCAATCTGGGAGACACGTTGAAATAACGTAGAATGGGGTCTTCATGTTGATGGGAAAACACAAGCAGAATATAATATGGCAACCAAAATTTCATTAAGGCAAATCACAGAGTAAGAAGAGGCTATAAGAACTCCAGTGATACAGGTGTGCTTGTGTTGAATTCCAAGAAGAGTGCCTCTTCTCGTGTTGTAATCTTAACCCAAAACTTAATCTTTGCCCTAACGCTAACCTTTGCCTCATATCTGATAATACTTCCCTCAAAAATTAGCGTAAAGCTACCTGTATCAGAGGTGGTTCCTATTCCGGTATCCTACCTATCTAACCTTTAGTTTGCTCGTTTTACCAATAAATTTAAAGTTGCAAGTGTTTTCAAATAAAAACTTAAAAACTTATATGCAATGTTTAATCGAATGTTGATCTAAAACGGAATGCTGACTTGTGTGAATCAAATGAAAATCGACACCAATATCCACGAAATACTAATAAAATTGAGTGTGGGCACTCTTTTATAATTTGAGTCTCTACTTTGCCTTCTGCATTCCATTATATAAATCCGTCTGCCAGCCTCATTCTTTTAAAAACAGTTGATAATCTTATTTGACACTTTGTTACAACTTTGAACTCCTCTTGAACGTAGATAAAGGAATACTGTGATGGGGAGTTAGTCACTTTGGATTATACCGTTGTAATGAAAGGTTTTGCAAATTATTTCAAACAACGGGCCTCTGCAGAATAGGCCGTACAAGGAAAGACATATTTCCGGTTTGGAACACTTTCGAATCAGGCTTTAACCTCAGCCTTTGAACATTACTAATTTAGGGTTAACCTCTGGACAACAAATGGGCGTGCTGTTAATTTATTTGATTTGCTGCATCGGCAGCATTTATTGTTCCAAGACGTCTCTCCCAATTGCATTAGGACATGCGTTTTAGTAACATTCTATGATATAAGATGTGTGAACAGAAAGGATTTCATGCTGGCATCAGTGGGAATAGGAAAGTCGGTTAATTGTAGTAGAATCGGCAGGTAAATATGGTTGGCAAATCCAAGAGAGACTGGAATGGTCATTTCTGACTTGTAAGCCTTCATCAGCCAGTCATACCCAACCCCAGGTGGTGCACCACCCGAGGATCAGAAATCAAATGCTCTAACCATTGAGCCAGGGGCTCGTTGTCTTACCGGTTTAGACCGGGAATATTGACTGCAGTGGGGTCTTCTTTGACAAGGAAGGTAATTTTTAAGCCAATACATCTCTCTGTTTTTCTTCCATCGCAAATTTCAAAAGCATGGAACTTAAGAGGACAATAGTTAAATAAAATATTATGAACGTAAGCAAGGACAAAATAACCCAACTTTTTCTTAATCAATAAAAAACTATTCTTGAAAGTATTGTTAGTCAATTATTACCTTCCCACTAATAGACCAATAATAGTAAACACAAGATAGTTCTTTGGTTCTACTATAAATTACTTTTATTTGCATTTTAAGCAACCATACACGATGTGAAAATCGTGAAACAATTATTAGACGGATCGAAGAATATATTTCTTTTTAAATGGATTCGAATAACGGTAGCACCTTTTTCAGTTCAGCTAAGCGAGTTGCAATAATTGCTCTCGCTGATTATGGAAAATCTTAAAAATACCAGTCTCTTCTTGCTTTTTGTAATATAAATATAATATTTGAAGTCGGAGTAGTAGTTTCAAACTGGAAGAACTTTCTTCATCATTAGATTTATCAGCTCGTTTTGTCAGGGTTCTTGTTGCACTTTTACCATGAGTTTCTACATCAAAGAAATGCTAATTTTTCATTCTCTTCTCTCAAAACCTACTGTTTTAATTGGAGTTCCATAAAGCACAGGTAAATATTTGATCTTTATTAGGATGTTTAACTACTCAGAGGATTTTCTTTAATCTAGCCAAATCACTGGTATTTACTAAAGATCAGGGCGCATGTTTACCGATTTCCATCTCTTTTATAATGCACGTTTGAATGGTTTAGTCAGCTAGGAGTACCCTTGCGTCGTCATGTGCTAATAACACTTTTTATTCAAAGAAGAATAAGGTGTGATCCCTGAAACAATAGGCTAATTGCACTAAACTCACAGACGCGTACTAGTCCGGGAGACTCAGACTAAAAAACCTATTGTTCCAGTGATCGCGCCTTCACCTTCTTTGCTTCCAAAACCTGAGACTGGCATATTCACCTCCATTCGTAAAATTTTTCAATAAGAGTTGTTTCTATTATTGGGCCAGTATTCAGTTTAGCATGAAAAGTAATTAAATTGAGCTTACGTAAATCATGGCCACAACCCACCTTATGAAATTTCTAAAGCAGTGAATGAAAAGACTGCAGTACATAACAGTCCATTACGGTAAGCTGGCCAAAGCAAGGATTTCAAACTACCCGTTTGTTGGACGTTTTCATTCCCGGGAATTGGTATAGTTAATTTTTCGCTGAAAGCGCCCAATGTGGTTTTAAGGTATCTAAAAATAGCATAGTAATACGTTATGCAATTAATTAACTACTTTCTTTGGGTCATCGAAGAGTAATCTATGGGTTGTTATGAATTCGCATAAAAGAAGAATGTCCCGCGTGTCCTTCGTTTAATCAGACTTCCACCTTCTAGTTTGGGGGTACAACTATTACAAGGTAAATAAAGATTGCTAACTGTTATTTTTCCCTTCGCGATGTACAGGATCTTTCAAATAAGTATAAAAAGGGAACGGACGTAAGATGCTTTACATTATCTGATATAATCGCAGCTAATATTTTCGTGGAATTGGTAAACAAGTTTGTTAAAAAGGACACAAGTTTTCACTGTACTGGCATAGGCCTGGTTTCCGCTCTTTTTACGTCTAACTAATATCCCCCTTTCTTCATCGAAAAACTGCGGTCATTTACATTTTACTTCCGTTTTTTCCGGAAGGGGACATTTATGTATAACCACAGAGCACTGAGCACAAAACATTATTTCCCAATAACAACCATGGCTTTTATTGACTTTTGACGCCGGTCTTGGGGCGGTTTAAAGATCGCTTAGCAAAATGTCAACCAAACTCTAATGGATAGTTAAAGTTAAATACGTAAAAGCTCATTAAATATTTTAATTTTCACGTAAAAAAGTCGGTACATAAGCTTTTGCCATTTTATAATATTAGATTACCTTTTTATTTACTAATTTATTTGCCGAAGTGTCCACGTTCAAATCATTGCTCTGAGTACAAGTATCGTGCAGCAGGGAGTTCTTGGCTGAAAATATGTTATCTGTTAAGTGCGTTTCTTGCCAAATGACCAAGTGATGTATTTGAATGTGGATGTTTACTAAGTTTCTCCACACTCTGTTTCAGGAACCCAAAGGAGTTGTAAAGTACATAATTTAAACATTTAGAAATTACTTTACTAGACTAATATTTATCCTATTGTGACAAAAAACGATTATATCAGCTTGGCTTACTTTCAGACGGTCAAATGCATGAACGTCGCTTGGCAAATTTCAGGTAAACTTAATTAACAGATCTATTAGAATGGTCATTTTTGCGTGCACAAGTCCAACGAACGTTATTTTCCCTTTGCTGCTATTGTATGTGATGAACAGCTTTTTGAATTTGCGTGTGAACTCTATCTACAGAATCAGTGATGATCCTCTGATTTTTTATCTTGGTGCTATTGTCTGCATTAAAGGCAGGAAAAGCAGGCGGCTTCCAAAGCAAGTAAGTTGAGAAGTTTCAAATTCTGGAAACGGCGGAAGTTGAGCTGTGTGTTTTTAGATAATAATTTGCATGTTATCAGAGTCTTTTTTGAACAAGCATCAGCACCTATTTTAACAAAAAAACATTGACTGCCAGTGGATACAAAATGCTGTAACGTGCGTTAAGGTTATTTTAGTAAAAACTGGACAGTTTCCTAATGCAACAATATTCCATTATAGTTTGCCTCAACAGCTGATAAAGGATAAATATCAGTTCTGTTTTGTACATTAATACTCTTTTATTTAAATAACAACTTGGGTGTTTACAACTTGATAAGGTGTTAAAACTATGGCCTTTGCATTCTCTCTCAACAAAATTTTTTTACCGCCACGTGTTTATTTAAATGGGCGCTGAGTGCACGTTTCGCATTTGAATATTTGCAAAGAATCTAATTTAGGCAATAGAAAACAACATCGGCGAACGGATGTGATGGTTGATTGTTAGTGATAGCATTGCAGTTGCAAAATATTAAAACGAACTAAGCACAGTACGGAGCCTAAGGGAAGTAACTTTAGAGCAAGAGAGATCAGTGTTCTAGGCAAAAGAGCATGAGCGTGGACAAGAGTTTTCAAGACTGCTCGCTCAGGTGGTTATCGACGGCTGTATACTGTACCGTGCTGGATTTAAAGTTGGTGCGTACTATTTCTGCGCCCAGGGCATTCAAAACCACCAACACAAAGAGAGTTTATCAGTGTTTATTTAATGACAACTTCCTATCCACATTGATAGAATTAAGTCAACGATTTTTTTGGTTTGTTTTACTTTTGCTTTTTTCCGGCCACCGGATATAAAGTTAGGTGAAACAGTTGGGAAAATAGATGCGGTCAGGATGCAGTTTGTCCTCACTCACGAATAATTAGGGTTTATAGTTCTTAGAAAGCATTTAAATAATAAGCCGTCTGTAGTCTTGGTTTTCCTGAATGTTTGGCCATCATATTCCTAATAAATATCTCAGAGCACTTATACTGCGGATGGATAGTTTCCAGAGCGCATACCAATATCGACAGTGTTCTCGTCTTTTTCAGTCAAATTGAAGAAGAATTTAAATAGACTGCCTGTGTACGAACTTGGCGGAGTGATAATAATTTCCTTTTACAGGTGAAAAACGTTTCTGGTTTTGTCACTTTATCGCCATTTTTTCTCCTTTTTTACTTTCAGATACTAGCCTATTTTTGCGATTGCATCATAAGGTTAACTTCCTAACATCAAAATATTTCTCAATGCATTCATAGAATGAGCACCCTAGTTTTAAGCTATGCATTAGCTAAAAATATACCCTAAAAAACCTCTATGCTTAGAAACGCGAGTGACGGATTTGAATATTTTCACAGTGATCATAACCAAAATAGTGAAGTTAATGACTGCCTACCAATTTTATTACTGACTTGCGGCATAGACTTCGAAATATGGAACGAAAAATATCAAAGCGCTCTTGACTTACTGAAAAGGATGAGCTTATTCGCGGTTTGTCCTACCCAAGTAAGGCTATGAAAAAATCGATCTCCTCATATAGAAGTGGATTTGCTTAAATATGTGTAACCTTAGCTAAATTGTGTAATCGTAAACTAACATTTGCAAGTGTGCAGATTCGTTTTAATATACCAATCAACATCGGAAGCAATGCACACAAGACGTTTTCTTGTGCGGGTAGAATTTTGATCTATTTTAGATTTCTATAAGAATTCAAATATAATTGCTGAATCGTCGGGTAACAAGCATTTTAACTTTTAACTGGAAAAAATCTTCTTTCATGATTTTAGTGCTCGTCCGACAATGAATGAGCTTACTGTGACAGTCGATGAAGGAACTCAGTCTGCAAGACCTACAGCATCGCTGGAAAGTAGGCTACTTATAGGAAGGGTTCTGCTTGTAAACCAGTGAAAGCATGCTATCGCTTGCCTTTTTATTGGAATCGAGGGTCTTGGCATGTGACATAAGCAGGAATTTTGTCTGTCACTTTGTTAATCACAACGTCGAGGTAATGCGGCTTCGACCGTAGAACTTGTAAAGATTCTAATGTTTGTGAAACCAAGTGCGGATTATAGTTCATTATCACATAGCATATCACATCTAGTGTTGGGCTAATTTGGATCATCAATCGCGCAAAAAATATTCATTTAAGATTAAGGTTCATAACTTACTTACTTTTTTATTCGTGAGAATTTAATTGACCGTCTCATGTTAACAGGCAAAGATAACTGGTCACTTTCTATGAACGGCTTTCAGATATTTCCGGTTTTCTGTTCGAGTTATCATTTTAGTATTCTCAATACTGCCCACCAGGTACTTGTGTGTTTTTTAAAGAACTGTTAACTGTGTGTTTTTGCTTATGTATTCGGCGTGAATCCAATTTGGTAGGCCGATTCGGTGATTTTTTATAGGAATAGTTCGTCAGCCGTAAAATTTTAGGCTCATATTCATCGGTGTTGCTAAGGACTGGAGGCTTTACCAAGTATACCGTCTTTGTCAAGTATAGTTCATACTACTTGTTGTTCTCATTTTTTTAGAATAGACATAACGTGCTTATTCCACAGTACTTGGCTGTCTTCAACTCAAATGTTCGTTGAAATTTTCTGGTTTGACCGTAAAAGGTTCTGTCTTGCTCACTTAAACCTGTCTTGCACTTAATAATTTCTAAAATTATAAACTTGATATATATATATATATATGTGTGTGTGTGTGTGTGTGTGTGTGTGTGTGTGTGTGTGTGTGTGTGGAGTGTAGGGGTACTAGTTAGGGCAGCATCACACAGCTTGCATTTGGTCGCTCCATTTTGTCTCATACAGGTGGTGAATGCTCCTGTGGCCGCCTCTAACTGGTACCCAACTCTCACCTGTGGCTCCTCGAAGTTGGGTTCTTCCCAGCGGCCACACCCCGGGCAACCGTCACGACCGGCGGGCTAAACCAGGTGAGGGTCTCCGGTGTTGTGTGTGCCTCCACACCCGGTATGTCTGACTCCCGAACTTCCCATCCTCCCCCTCTCAAAAAAAGTCCTAACGGTGGGGGCGACAGCAACCCCGTAGGCGGCCCAGACTAACTCGGGTCGTTCTCTCACTAAAACCAAAACCGTGACCCATAGTGGAGTTCGGCAGCCGTCTGGGATGTCCGAGCAGCCCTATTTAGGGATAGCACTGCTTGCCTCCTCGCGGAGGAAGGGGCTAGAAAAATGTGCCCTAAAAAAATGCTGGTTCTCACGTCTTCTGCAGCCGGCCGCGGCTCGCAGATCGCAAAACTACGCGGTCGTAAAACTCAAACAAACAACAATACCCCCGTCCTCATTCCCCTCGCCATACTCTCCAGGCTGCTCGGGTGAGTCCACTCACACTAGCAGCCTGAAATGTTCGTTCCCTTTTAGACAATCCTAGGAGCAACCGGCCGGAACGGAGGACGGCGCTAGTCGCTCGGGAACTGGCGCGCTACAAGGTGGACATTGCTGCTCTCAGCGAGACCCGATTCTCTGAGCAGGGTCAGCTGGAGGAGGTGGGTGCCAGCTACACCTTCTTCTGGAGCGGCCGGCCAAAGGCAGAGCGACGCGACGCTGGTGTTGCCTTTGCCATCCGTAACGACATCGTGGGACGTCTGCCCTGTCTGCCGCAGGGTATCAATGATCGCCTGATGAGCCTCCGCCTGCCTCTTCGGGAGACCAGTTCGCCACCATCATCAGCGCCTACGCTCCCCAATGACGAGCTCTGATGCGGCGAAGGACCAATTCTACGAGGACCTGCACGCCTTGCTGGCGACTGTGCCGAAAGAGGACAAGTTAATTGTCCTTGGTGACTTCAATGCCCGCGTCGGGACGGACCACGCTGCCTGGCAGGGAGTGCTGGGTCCCCCACGGTCTGGGTAGCTGCAACGCTAACGGCCTCCTTCTTCTGCGCACGTGTGCGGAACACCGATCTCCTGCTGTCCAACACCTTCTTCCGCCTTCCGACGCGGGAGAAGGCCACGTGGATGCACCCTCGGTCGCGGCGCTGGCATCTGCTGGACTATGTTCTCGTCCGGAGGCGAGATCGACAGGACGTGCTGGTAACCAAGGCGATCCCGCGATGCCGATGGTTGGACAGATCACCGCCTCGTCATCTCTCCCAGATGAGGCTCCGACTGCAACCCCGACGAAGGCCCCAAGGTAGAGGCCGCCATGTAAGTTAAATACTCTTTTTATTAAATTTGCCTGCTCACTGTTTTGATTTCAGCAACCAAATAACCGAAACTGGAGGACCTGCATGCTCCAGATGATAACGCTACCGTGGAGACACGATGGTGTCAACTGCGAAAATGTCATCCAGTCCACCGCCCTCGATGTACTCGGACGCGCACACCGTCGACACCAGGACTGGTTTGACGACAATGACGCCGACATCAGCAATTTACTCGCGGAGAAGAATGGACTACACAAAGCCTACATGGACCTTCGGACTGACGCCACCAAAGCAGCCTTCTTTCAGATGCCCGGCGCCTTGTACAACAACGGCTGCGGGAGATGCAGGATGCCTGGATGATCCGAAAGGCTGAGAAATCAGGGGTATGCGGACCGCAATGAAATGAAAAACTTTTTCAAAAGCCATCAAGGCCATCTACGGCCCGTGTATCAAGGGGTCCGCACCGCTGCTCAGCTCTGATGGGACAACACTGCTGACAGAGAAATCGCAAATTCTGGAAGCGCTGGGCCGAGCACTTCAGAAGTGTCATAATTGCTCATCAGCCATCTCCGATGCTGCCATTGACCGGCTCCCTCAAGTGGACACGAACAATGACCTGGATCTGCCGCCTTCCCTACCAGAAACCATCCGGGCCGTGCAGCAGATTTCCAGCGGTAAAGCACCGGGATCCGACGCAATCCCACCGGAAGTCTACAAGCACGGTGGGCCCCGGCTGATGGCAGAACTCACAACACTCTTCCAGGAGATGTGGCGCCAAGGACAAGTTCCTCAGGGATTTCAAAGACGCGACCATCGTCCATCTCTACAAACGGAAGGGAACCGGCAACTCTGTGATAATCACAGAGGCATCTCGTTAGCTCAACATCGCCGGGAAGATCTTCGCCCGTATCCTTCTCAATCGTCTTAACGGTCATCTAGAGCAGGGCCTGCTCCCGGAAAGCCAATGTGGCTTCCGCCGACACCGCGGGAACAACCGATATGATCTTTCGCCGCCCGCCAGCTACAAGAGAAGTGTCAGGGAGATGCGAACTCACCTATACACTACCTTCGTGGATCTAACGAAAGCCTTTTGACGCGGTGAATCGTGACGGACTGTGGAAAGTCATGCAGAAATTTGGTTGTCCTGAGCGGTTCACGCACATGGTGCGTCAGCTTCATGACGGGATGACGGCGCGCGTCACTGACAACGGGACGGTATCCGAAGCATTCGCAGTGACCAACGGAGTAAAAGCAGGGGCTGCGTACTGGCCCCCACCCTCTTCAGTCTCATGTTCTCGGCTATGCTGATGGACGCCTACCGTGATGAGCAGCCTGGTATTCGCATCGCCTACAGAACTGACGGGCGCCTTCTCAACAGTCGGCGTATGCAGGCTCCAACGCGCGTGTCTACGACTACAGTCCATGACTTGCTCTTCGCGGACGACTGCGCCCTTAACACCGTGACGGAGGAGGACATGCAAAGGAGCATGGACCTCTTCGCCGAAGGCTGCGCCGATTTTTGGATTAACAATCAGTACAGCCAAAACGGTTTGTCATGCACCAGCCGCCACCCAGCGTGGAATACTATGCTCCTCGAATCAATGTCAACGGTGCTCAACTCAAAAAACGTGGAGACCTTCGCTTATCTAGGAAGCACGATTTCGCGCAACACGAGAATCGATGACGAGGTTGCCCAACGGATTTCAAAGCTAGTCAGGCCTTCGGCCGGCTGCGAGCCTCCGTGTGGAATCGCCACGGTATTCACCTGAACACCAAACTGAAGATGTACAAGGCCGTCGTCTTGTCGACACTCCTTTACGGAGCGGAAACCTGGACCGTCTACTCGAACCAAGCCAGGAAGCTGAATCACTTTCATCTCAGCTGCCTCCGCAGAATACTGAAGCTGAGATGGCAAGACGGGATACCGGACACGGAAGTCCTGGAGCGGACCGGAATCCTCAGCATCCATGCCATACTGAGGCAGAATACAGCATGCGATGGAGCGGCCACTTAGTAAGAATGGACGACGAGCGACTACCCAAACGACTTTTCTACGGAGATGTCGCTACGGGTTCTCTCGTCGGCAGAGGTCAAAAACGACGCTACAAGGACACTTTGAAGAAATCGCTGAAGCAACTGCAAATCAACTCGGCGACCTGGGAGGACCCTCGCCCAGGATAGACCGGCATGGAGAAGATCAGTGAAGACTGGTTCAGCAATCTACGAGGCCAAACGGATCGCCGCCGCCAAGGCCAAAGAGCGGCATCGAAAGTCACCAGCGCCCCGCACCAACACCGCCAATGCCCAGGCCCTGCCAAGATGCCCGCGCTGTCAACGCATCTTCCGCGCGCGAATCGGCCTAGTTGGACATCTTCGGACGCAATGCACCAACAATCCGACAATTCAAAATTATATGTCAACTTCTGCCAACCCTCCTTCCGACTCCCCCACCCTCACTCCTTGCATCAATTCCATTAGTCCCACCGTCATCGAGACCACATCACAATGCTCAGCACGTATTACCTCCACCACAACCACCACTACTGCCGCCACCACCACCATCAGCGATGGGGACTCTCTCCTAAATTATCCTAATGCAACCGCACATTCACATCACGCATCGGCCTGGACGGGCACTTGCGAATCCATCGTATAGAGACTGGTGAACCAGTGTCTGGAGCTCCAACACACAGCAGAGATCCCCGCCTCCACTGCCCTCACTGTCCTCGCGCATTCACTCATCGCATGGGCCTATTCGGTCACATGCGCATCCATGACAGCGGAATTCACCGCAATGCCGACAAAACTGATACCCTATACACACCCTCCGCTCCAGCCATTCTTACCACCACCGCCACCCACACTACCATGAATGACACCCCCATGCCTCTTCTGATTTTTCCTGCCCACACTGCGCCCGCAAATTTAACTCACGCATCGGCTTGATCGGTCACCTGCGAATCCATCGCATGAAGGCTGTCGAACCAACGCCTGGGGCTCCGACCTACATTCGACGTGCCCGCCTCCACTGCCCTCACTGCTCCCGCACATTCACACACCGCATGTGCCTATTCGGACACATGCGCATTCACAAAAACCTGCGGCAAACCACTGGAGGCTAAGCTACATCAGCGCACACAACCTACACCAATACATCGACAACACTATCACAAGCACCATGTACCTGAGTATATCACGGTTTCATAGAAACCGTGGCTTGGAAGGCTGCCAATCTGACGCTTCCACCAGACCACGCCATCGGCTCAGTGTATGTGCTGCGTGTGTCGAGTGGCTAACCAGTGGACTGGGGGTCAGATGGCGATGGCTGCTCCATATCCCCTGAGTAAGTGAATCCTGGTGCGTGCATTATGGGGGCCAGGTCGTGCTGTGGCGCGCGAAGACGGGTACGCTGATCCGTCAGCCTATGCGTCCACTCCCATCAGGCAACTGACCGGCTCGGACAGTGGTCTGTTTGTGGGGGTGGGGAAGAGAGTAAGGTCGACAGCTCAGCGCATTTTCCTCACTATAAAAAATCTGACGTGTTTAAAATTATCACGGTGCACTAAAAGCCGTGGCTTGGAAGGTTGCCAACTGACGGAATAACTCGGACCGCATGGTCAGAACAATGTATGTTTTGTGTGAAATAGCTGACTGGCGGACTGAGAGTCAGGCTGCAATGGCTCCTTCTTAATGTGGCCTTTATGGCACTCCCACTCCGTAGGTTCCGAGCCAGGTGTGGTAGTACGCCGAGGGGCAGGTCTGGCTGCGCTAGCCACCTGCGCCCTCTTCCATCTCCGGTCTTCTTGACTCCATCATGACACCGGGCTCAGGTGGGGAGGAGGAGAGTGTGCGGTAGCTGCAGTGCAAGGCTACTTTCCCTTTAAACTAAATCACGCGCAAATCACCGTCCCTGCAACTCTTTTCCATAGTGCATAGGGTGGACATCGTCGGACTATTACGGTCGAACTGCCGGTTGCGAATATTTACTGGGATGATATTGTGTTGAGAAGTTGGGAACTGGAACATCCTCGTTTTGTTTATACTTAGGATGGGATTTATGTGACAGAGAAGCTGTTGCACAGGAACTAGAACTACATGCAATAGGTAGTTATGAATACAGTCAAGTTACAGGCATTCTGACTCATAAGCCATTGCCGGACAGCCAGGATTGCCGTAAATCATTCGAGGTAGATTTCATGAATCATCGTGCGTCATTAACTCGAAATGTCTAACAAGGTACCGTGGTCAGGTTTTGTTGTAAGTTTTAACTGGGAGTGTTAACTGGGTTGTAATTCGGTTGATAAGTTTTAAACTGGGAAATTATGGTATAAATATAATATCGTATTAAAAAATTGTGAACCCAAATCTTTCGCACAACGACCAGTACGATATAATATAGGGTGCTCTGATAAGAGTCATAGTAGCTGGCGATGAGCGTTTCTGACTTTTAGGACATTGCCGGACAGCCAGAATGACTGGACATGCATTACAGCCTGATTTCATGAATTATCGGGCGTCATTGACGCGAACGGTCAAACCAGGTTCCACGGGAAGTTTTTCATGTCGGTATTGAAACGGAATTTTAATTGGGTTGTAATTGTGTTGATAATTTGGGAACTGGAACATGCTCGTTTAGTTTGTACTTACGATGCGATATATGTGACCACACAATTTGTTTCACAGTCACCAGTACGACATCAAATAAGGGGAGACTGAAGAGAGCTATGGTACTGGGTTGATGAACTTCTCTTACTTATAAGCCCTTGCCGTCAGCCAGGATTGCTGACACGCATTCCAGCCTGATTTTATGAACCATCCGGCATAATTGACACGAAGTGTCTAACCAGGTGGTACAGGCTGGTTTTTATACCGGTATTGATTTTGAAAGTGAACTAGGTTGTTATTTTGCTGGTAAATAGCGAACAGGAACATGCTCGTTTAGTTTGTACTTAGGATGCGATATATGTGACCACACAATCTGTTGCGAAGCGACCAGTACGACATGAAATATGGGGAAACTGGAGAGAGTCATTGTAGCGGGCGATTAACTTTTCTTACTTATAAGCCCTTGCCGGACAGCCAGGATTACCGGATATGCATTCCAGCCTGATTTCATGAACCATTGGGCATAATTGACATGAAGGGTCAAAGGAGGTTCCTCAAAAACGTTATCATGCCGGAATTGATTGAGAATATTAACTGGGTTTTAATTGTGTTTATAAGTTGGGAACAAGTACACGCTTGTTTAGTTTATTCTAAGGATTGGATTAATGTGGCCCCAAATTCTGTTGCACAGCGACCAGTATGACATGAAATAAGGGGAGATTGAAGGGAGTCGGGGTAGTGGGTGATGAATTTATAAGCCATTACCGGACAGCCAGGATTGCTGGACAAGCTTTTGAGGTAGATTTAATGAATCATCTAGCGTCATTGACACTAGCGTTCTAACCAGGTTCAGGGAGCAGGCTTACATGTCGGTATTGGTTGTAAATATTAAGCGGGTTTTAATTGTGTTTATAAGTTCGGAATAGGAACACGCTCGTTTAGTTTGTACTTAGGATGCGATATATGTGACCACAGAATCCGTTGCAGAGCGACCAGTACGACGTGAAATAATGGGAGACTGAAGAGAGCCATAGTACTGGGCGATGAATTTTTCTTACTTACAAGCCATTGCTGGACAGCCAGGATTGCTGACACGAATTCCAGCCTGATTTCATGAATCATCGAGCGTCATTGACACGAACGGACTAACCAGGTTCCGTGGGCAGGTTTTCTTGTCGTTATTGATTGGGAATATCAACAGGGATGTAATTGTGTTTATAAGTAGGAAACTGGAACATGCTTGTTTTGTTTGCCCTTAGGATTGCATTTATGTGACACCACAAACCGTTGCACAGCCACCAGTACGACATGCAATAAGTGGTTTCGAATAGAGTCAAATAAGGGCTTGATGACGTTTTCTGATTTATAAGCCATTTCTGGTGAGCCAGGATTGCTGGAGAACCATTCGATGCAGATTTCATGAATCTTCGAGCGTCATTGACACGAGCGATCTTACCAGGTTCCGCGGGCAGGCTTCTTAGTCCGAATTGATTGGGAATATTAATTGGGTTTAAATTTGTTGATAAGTTGGGAGCTGGAACATGCTCGTTTTGTACGAAGTAAGGATTGCATTTAAATGACACCACAATCAGTTGCAGAACCACCAGTACGACATGCAATAAGTGGTTTTGTATAGAGTCAAGTAAGGGCATTATGACCTTTTCTGATTTATAAGCCATTTCTGGTGAACCAGGATTGCTGGGGAACCATTAGGTGTAGATTTCATGAATCTTCGAGCGTCATTGACACGAACGGTCTTACCAAGTTCCACGGGCAGGCTTCTAAGACCGCATTGCTTGGGAATATTAATTGGGTTTAATTTTGTTGATAAGTTGGGAACTGGAACATGTTCGTCTTGTTTGCCCTTAGGATTGCATTTATGTGACACCACAATCTGTTGCACAGCCACCAGTACGATACGCAATAGGTGTTTCTGAATCGAGACCTTTAAGGAGCCGATGACCTTTTCTGATTATAAGCCATTTCCGGCGAGTCAGGATTCATGGACAAGCTTTTGAGGTAGATTTCATGAATCATTTAGCGTTATTGACACATGCGGTCTAACTAGGTTCAGGGACAGGCTTTCATATCGGTATTGGTTGCAAATATTAACTTGGTTGTATTTGTGCTTATAAGTTGGGAACAAGAACATGCTTGTTTAGTTTTTACTTAGGATGCGATATATGTGACCACAGAATCTATTGCAGAGCTACCAGTTTGACATGAAATAAGGGGAGACTGAAGAGAGCCATGGTACTGGGCGATGAACTTTTATTACTTATAAGCCATTTCCGGACAGCCAGGATTGCTGATTTTTTGTATTTTTAAGCCATTATCAGACAGCCGGCATTGCTGGACTTGCATTCCTGCCTGATTACAGGAATAACTGAGAGTTATCGACACGAACGGTTCAACCAGTTTCCACGGGCATTTTTTGATGCTGGTTTTGATGGGGAATATCATCTGGAATGTTATTGTGTTGATACGTTGGATACTGGAACATGCTAGTTTAGTTTGTACTTAGGATTCGATAGATGCGACATTACAATCGGTAGCCCAGCAACCTCTACGACTTGCGATAGAGGGGGGGGCACTGAAGTGTGTCAGGTTAAGGGGTGATGACCTCTTGGAAATTATAAGCCATTGCCAGGCAGCCAGGATTGCTGGACATGCATTCTAGCCTGATTTAATGAATCATCGAGCGTCATTGACTCAACAGGTACAGTTCACTGGGCGACAGCTTTTGCGGGCCCAGACGATATGCCCACTCGAAACAGAGATGAAAACCGGCGCGCAAAACCTGGTTAGACCTGGTGAATCAATGACGCTCGGTGATTCATGAAAGCAGGCTGGAATGCAGTTCCAGCAATCCTGGCTGCCTGGCAATGGCTTATGCTATTGTCTATTTGTTAGCTATGGCATCACACACCAACGAGCTATTATGAACCCAGCTGAGTAACCCTTGGCTCACTAGAGAGAGAGAAGAGAGAGAGCTACGCTTTATTTTGAAAGTAAAGTTCCAAAAATTTCAGCAAAAAAGGTCCTCCATTCACCGAGAAGAATCGTCCTTGAGTGCGCCTCTAAATATCGATCGATTTGGACTTCCTTCAAAATGTTGCCAGCGTCTTGCGCTGATGACCTCATTTTTGTTGTTCGAATAACCAAAAAGGGTTAAAATTCAGTTTTAAATGGGTGAAATAGGTCAATCGACGTATATATAGGAGGATTCACATGCGAATGGATAGCAGAAAATATGGCGGCTCAATTTCAAAAGCCCGCAGTTAGTCGTACTAGTCATACGAGCATCGTTTAAATACCAGGTTAGTGGTCGTTTTTTTCATGCTCGAAGCGCAGGTTGACGCCTAACAGCTGTCTCTAGTAAACGAAATGTAACATACTTCTGTCACTGCCACACCTGGGGTGAAGCCCAAAGAAGCCAACAAGTTTTCTTGCTTGAGTCGCTTGGTCCAGTACAGCCATCCCACTTGACGGCAACAACCAGCGAACCACGGCGAGGAATTCCTTCAATTAGTATTTTTTTAAAAAGTAGGAGGTTTCTTTAAGCATCGGTTAGCGCACTGACAAAAACAACAGCTTTGTTAGTAAAATAAAACTTCGGCCATACGCAAGTTCGCCTGTCATTGACTGTTTCCGACCCAAGCAATGTATGGTTGGCCGGTTGTGAAAGGGTGATCGTCACACCGCAGTTTCTGGAGACGTTGCAGGGATCAGTGTGATAGAAGACAAGTTGGAATTGATCCTCCAAAGCTGGATCTCCTGAGAGCCTTAGTGAAGGATTCATGTGTGATACAGGTAATAGAGGCCCAGATTGTTCTGATCAATACTGTACCATCATACTTCGCACACCAGGATCAGGGTCCGTTGCCAACCGATTAGTCCCCCTCGAATGGTGAGGGAAGGTTCTTGTTCAGTCGATTCTCCACCAGTCGCCGGGATTTTATTATAGACCGCGTATCCTAATTACTTGTTGTTAAAACCTAGGTGTCAGATAACGGTGAAAAAAACTATTTATTATCGGTTCACGACCGCACTGTCATCGAAAGCATACTGTTCATAAAAGCATTTTCCTATTTCCCGTTTTCTCCTGACCTTTAGGAACTAATATGACTTTTTTCGATTGATTTACTTACCTTTTTTAGTGCAGCCATGCACATTTACGATGGCCCTGCGTCAATTTTGTCTGCTTTGCATTGAAGACTTTGTCTAAGGGAAACACATTAAAATTTACTTGACTACACTTACCGGTAATCGCCCCACCGGAATTTTAGGGCAGATGTTTGCTCAGATGCCGCAGGGTATTGCATTGCCGTGCCATGGTACCAATGCCATGTTAAATGCCGTGCTAGGGTAAATGCCGGGCCATGCTACCAAGGAATTACGCACTGTGAACAAATACTAGAACAGTTGAGATCATATGTCACAGCCATATTGCGGCCAGCCGGCCTGGCAGGCATATTGCCTACTATCACAGTTACTACGATGGACGACTGACTACGGCCAGTTTTCTTGATCAGAAAAAGTGTCGGACAGCCACCGCTTATTAGTCCTTCGGACTATAGGTGTACAAGAAGTCAATCCACTAGCCTGGTTTACGGCAGTATTATATGAACTACTCCTGGCTGCAGATGACGTTACTGTTGGTGGCTTGACATGAGGTCAACCGCGGATGTGGAAGTTGGGAAGCAATCTATCATTGTGTAGCACTAAAACCGGCTGCTCGTGACCTGCTCAGGCATGTGCACACAAAATATTGCCCTCCCGCCTCATAACACAGCACGTAACCACCGAACCCTCGCTGACGTCCCCTTCGTCTTCGTTTACATCTGCTGTGTAGGACGGCGACTGATCGTGGGAACTAGAGGGAGTACCATTTATGATTACGTCGGCGAAGGCGTCCAATTTACGAAGCAATGCACTGAAGCGCCGTCGTCAACAACTCTTAAGTTTCTGAAGAATTGGGTCTATGCGTTTCATTGCTTCACGGTACTTGTAGGCCTGAGTGAATGGACACAGCCTGTTATCCAGAAACACGTCTGCGAAAAAGCTGGTAACAGGATGGGGATCAGGGGTGTTATTACTTTCAGAAACTACAAATACTTATCTGGTAGTCAACCATCTACAGCCCCTCACAACGAGCTGAGAATCGACTCCTTTCGAAACCATGCAGTTTATTATATGGACACATGGTAGCTCCCAATTCGGAAAGAACCGACAACTACACGCATCCACCCATTCACTTTTAGTTTGCCCACCCTGGCTAGCATCAAGATGCTTGAGGAAAACATCTGATGCATACGTTATCAGCCTCTGACATATTGCTGCAACATGTCTGGGGCGATCAGTATACTGCCTTCGACGGCTGCATTCTTCAACCTCCCATCTTTCACAGTCAACTTCTTTGGACTGAAGAAAGTTCACCAGACTGTTAACACAGTCAGTTAGGCTCATGTAGGGCCTGCACCAGTGTTTGAGCACCCTATTAAGACTTTCAGTCTTATTTGTCGTGCTCTAGCATGGCGGGCCCACATACGCTCACAAGTCAAGCAATTTTCCTAGACGTAGGACCAGAGTCCCGGAAAATTGGTTTTCATGTGCCGCATTACAGCCTTAAATGTTGAAAGACACAGTTCTCACAGCCTTCTTCACAAAAAACATAGCTAAGTCAGCTATGTTTTTGCTACACAGCCGCGTGACCTTGCGTCTGAAAGCCTGCAGAACATGGAAACAACACAATAAAATAAATATTTCAATTTCAGGAAAAATTCTTCGCCATGCTCTTATTTCCCGAGCATCCTTGTCAAGGAAAACAGTGCATATTTCCTTAGTAGCAGTATCAGTATCAGTATCAGTATATTTGAGGGAGATGTAGGTGAGTCACCTTTGAATGCCCCATTTGTACATGCGTGTTGTGGTATCCAAAAAATAGTATCTCGATATGTTTGCGAGGCCAATTGATATGAGCCAACTGGCTGGAACATGGTTGAAAAAGAGCAGACAGTGAAAAAATACTCCCAGAGATATTTAGGAGACAAAACTGTCGCCCTTGGGTAGGGGGTCCAACGGGGGGGGGCATCGCGGAGGTCACATGAATCAGCACTGAAGTGCGGAAGGTACAGTCAGATGCTCCCTTGCTGATTGCAGTGTCCGTTGAGTGATTTCAAAGGTGGAGATATCCGCCCAGATCATCCGCGGTTCGTTGCGGTTAAAACCAAGAGAGAACGTTAATACCCCGCATGGACGATGGCCACCAGGTCCAGCTGACGCGAACATTCACGGTGTCACCAACGTGAGCAAATAATTAAGCAGCGAAGACCTCGGGGAGCTCAGCATGGGAATTATGGGAGAGTGCAAGCCCTCGAACGAAAATAACAAATAAAGAAATGTTACTCAAATATAGCTAATAGCATCCTAAATACATTATTTTCAGACGTCACTCTTGCAGCTTTCAGTTCGTGTTGTAGCTCGCACCCTTATATCGATCTAACTTTCGCTTAAAAACCTCCAAGGAGTCCGACATAAAGACATCCATAGGAAGATTATTCCAAGCTTCAACTACTCTGTTGGAGAAGAAGTACTTCCGAGTGTCTAGCCTTGCTCCAGTCACGTAAATTGAGAGGATTACCTTTCAAGTTCGTTGTTGTTGATAACTTGAAGAAATCACCTGGGACGAGACAACAGTCCTGGACGCGTAGTATGCGGAATATTAGTATCCGGTCTCCACGAAGCTGTCTATAGCGCAAGGGAAAGAGATTGAGATTTGTCAGCCGTGTTTCATAAGGCTGTGAGCCATGTCCAAGGAAAAGTTTGGTTGCTCACCTTTGGACCTTTTCGAGGATGTTGATGTCCTTCGCCGCCCAGGGTCTCCAAGCTTGGATAGCGGACTCCAACTGCGGCCGCACGAAGGTTCCGAAGACGTGAGCAAAGCAGTCGGTAGTGAAGGCTTCAAAAGATTGTTTAACGAAATACAGAATCGACATGGCGGACTTCGTTATCTTTGCGCAATGTAGGGATGGGTTAAGCGAGGGCGTGATCCAGACTCCCAGGTCCTTTTGGGCATCCACTTCTTTCAACGGAATGCCATTCATACGGTAAACTGTACGGTTCGAAGGATTGCTTTTCCCGACTCGTATGATGTTGCACTTGCTCTCATTAAACGGCAAGAGCCAGTCATTTGACCATTTCTGGAGTCGATTTAAGTTTGCCTGCAAGTTCTCTTCGTCAGCCGCAGTTTGAATGACGCGCCAAATTTTGAGATCATCGGCAAACATGAAAATATCGCAGTCCAGTTCGTTGGCACAATCTTTGATGTAGACAATGTACGAAATAGGGCAGAGAACAGAGCCTTGGGGAACACCACTTTCAACCTCAACCTTGGCCGACGGTTTGTCGCTGATATGGACAGTTTGTGAGCGGCCAGTTAAGAAGTTTTCTGTCCATGTCAGAAGTCGATCTCTTTACTCCTATGCGGTTGAGTTTATAAAGCAGGCTGTGGTATGGCACGCTATAAAAAACCTTTTTGAAGTCGATATAGACTGCGTGCACTGTATTTCCTCTATCGAACGCCTCAGTCCAACGTTCTAAACAGGTAAACAAATTTGTGACGCGGGACCTACCTCTACGGGAACCGTGCTGGACCTCGGAAGGCAGATGATTATTTTCAAGGACCTGCATTAGTTTTTGCTTAATTATTTTTTCCATGATTTTTGCAGCAAACTGAAGTTAGGCTGACCAGTCGATACTTGTTTGCAGAGACCCGACTTCCACCCTAATAGAGCGGCGTAATCCATACGGATTTCCAGTCAACTGGTAGACTTCCGGTCTGGAAGGATGTTTGGAAAAGCGTAGAGAGTGGTTTGCCAGTTCTTTCGCGAGCTCTTTCGACAGATATGCAGTTACTTCATCGGGACCCGGTGACTTAGATTCCTTTAACCCCAAAAGTTCCTTGAGGACAATAGTTTCGGTGAAATGAACAGTCTCTACTATTGTATCCATTTCGAAGCCAATGGTAGGCTAATCGTATCTCGTTTCCTTTGTGAAAACAGACCAGAAAAATTCCAAAAGATTATCTGCATTCGCACCGACTTCAGTAAGGCCTATACACTCGGCGGTCCTCAGCAGAGGTATTGGATCCTTGTTCCATGTATTCTACCTGAGGTAACCGTAAAACAGTTTCGGGTTCGCGGTGGCCCGGTTCAGCAGGTCCACTTTGAAATCCTGTCTTGTTCTAACAATAAGGCCCTTGACCCGATTTCTCTGCATTTTGTACGCATTTAGAGATGCCGGAGTTCCGTCCGTAAGCGATTTTTTCCACAATCTCCAATTTTTGTTAACTTCGATTTTTAAGGCCTGCGTAAGCCATCGTGGTCTGTTCGTTAACCTTTTTCTCAAAATTGGACAGTCATTTTCGATGAGCCTGTGAAGTATGTCCTGGAACGTTTCCCAGTCCTCGGTCATGTTTCCAAAGAATAAAGGTTCTCACTGAGTGCGCGTGAGTTCGGCCCTCATTCCACCGAAATTTCCTTGTTATATCTTCCCTCTGACTGTTGTGGGTCTTTCTGGTATAGAAGGTAGTGAGTACTCCCATCGCAGTATCAGGTGGTCACTTTTACCTAGCGGCGGTAGACATGACACTTCGTCGATGCTGTCCTGCGACTTCGTGAGAACTAGGTCCATGCCATTTGGCCTGTTGTCTTTCGCACACCCTTGTTGGATAAGTGACATGCTGTGAGAGAAGTAGCTTTAGCGTCGTGCTCAGAAGGCAACCACGAAAGGCTAAATCAAAACTATGTGCGCAGGCCGAGCTCCAGTCGATGTGAGGTGCATTGAAGTCAGCTATGATTAGGGATATCCAACCGTGTAGCAATCTTTTCAAGCTCCTCTAGCAGGTAAGCATCGGCTACAGGATCTGTTCTCGGTGGACGGTGGACTGTCAGAATATATAGACTTGATGAACCTGGCACTTTTATGGAAAGACATATCGCCTCGGAAGTAGACGCCAGTTTATAAGTTTTGTCTAAAACTCTAAGTTCATTTTTCACATATGTGAGTTCACCACCTCCTTGACGCTCTTTCCTGTCTTTTATAAAAAGTTGGTAGCCAGTCATAGTTACCTCCCGGTCGTCCACGTGTCGGGACAACCAGGTTTCTGTCAGGGAGATTATATCAGGAGATAGTTCACAGATATGAATCTTAAACTCGTCGAGCTTCGATAGCATACTCTGTGCATTGGTGTACATGAATGTTAATTTTCGGTTTGCCCAGGCAGTGCTTACGGTCGGGCGCGAGGCCTCGTTTACTGGGCAGACTGCGTGGTAATCCGGAACGGGCCTCTCCAGGGGAAGAACACTGAACGATGGATCACTTGGTTGTTGTAAAAAACCGCCGTCTCAGTTCGATGACAAGTTGATGACGTTTTTTCCGCTCCGCAGGTGAGAAGTCCTGTTGAAAAAAAATCCAGGGTTCGAGATTTTTAACTTAAAGTGCCTAGACAGAATGAGACTGGCTTCCCGACTTCTGGTCATGAGAACTTTAAGAGGCCTAGGACGTGTTGATTCAGATTGGCTCTCGGGCCGTTTTCCAAGGCGGAAGGCTTTTTCCAGTTCAATCGACGTATTGGGTTCCAGCATATTGTTCAAAAGTTCATGAAAGTGGTTCATGTCTTCAGAATATCGGTTTACTGGAGTTGTAGCTGTTGATTCAGGTAGTCCCTGTATTATGAAACCTTTTTTCTATCAGTGGCATTTTTTGTACCTACGACGCTCTCTTCCACTATCTGGTGGGAAGTTTTCACATTGCGCACTGGTGATGATGGAGCAGATGCTGATTGGCTATATGTGGGCTTTCTTCCGTTTTTTTTGGTTTCGGCGAAGTCCACGGCTTCGACGATTTTGAATTGCAGGTGGAAGTTCCGGTTGGGGAATCAATACCACTGCTTGTGCTTGGTGTACGAATCTCAGTATTTCCTGTGCTGGGCAAGGCAATGGTCAAAACCCCGTGTTCGAGCTTTTTTTGAGGCTTCTCTCGAAGTCGGTTGTCCATTAAAATTTTCCTTCTTGGTGTCAGATTTGCGTTTTGGAAGGTTTTTAGGCGGGCTGTTTTTGTCCTGTGCCATTGATACTTGTTGTTCGGTAGCTGTAGCAGCTGCCAAAGTTGTTTTTGAGATACCCTTTGATCGAGTATTAATGGTTTTTCTCCTGGTAATTCGCTCAGTGGACTCCTGAGTGACATCTACTGTATTACAGGTGCCTTTTAACGCAGATTTTATTTTTTTTATCTCATCCTCGAGCTGGTATAGCTTCATGGACAGTTTCTGACAGCCACCACAAATGACAGTGCCGTCAATAGCGTAAATATTAATTTGAGAGAGCGTCCGCCGCCGCGATGAGGTGTTCGAGTGGTTAACGAGCGTTGCCGTGGCGTTGGTGGTCACGGGCTCAATCCCGGCTTGCGGCATGACTTTTTGAATTCTTGTGGTGACTTACGAACTAACGAGTGGCTAGGTTTAGGTTACACTACCAGCGATTTTACACACGCAGTATACAAACTATCTACTCTGCCTTTTTTCAAAATAAGTGAAAGCCCTCAGAACGTTCTTAACTAGGTATGCTAGTGGAAGTTTTTGGAAGTATTTGTTATAACGAGTTACTCGATATAAATTTCACAATCAGTAAGACAGAATATGGATAATTAACGACTCAAACCTGTTTTGTAGATACTCTTCAGAAAACCCTGACGAGCAGTTAGACTGGATTGGACTGGTAGGTTGTGTAAGCCAAGCCAAGATTTCCGGCAGGTTGCTCTAGTTGGAGAACTGTCCTGGTCAAACAAAAATCCTCAGTAACCCTGAAGAGCCGTTAGAGAAATGGATTGAACTGGTAGGTTGTGTAGGCCAAGCCAAGATTTTCAGCAGATTGCTCTATTTGAAGAACTCTCCTGGTCAGAGCCCATAATTTCCCTAAACTTTATAGCTACCTATTGAATACTCTCGGCCGTTTGACTCCATGCAAACGCATAAAACACGGACCACGTATTACTATGCTTATCGCTTATCACTATGTGATACAATACAAACCGATGGCAGTTAGTACCGTAGGTGCCATCCATCTGCGCAACCTTTGGATACTGAGCAAATATACTCTTCATGGCTAGCGTTGTGAAGCGCATGGCCTCCATCCCTTCTTTGCCATAGAGGTAATCAGAGAATGAGCCACCTTTCATATTTTGAAGGGCCTCCGTCATACCCATGGCCAATGGGTCAGTGCGCAAAATGCGCCTGCGCATCTTCGCCAGGTCCTTAATTTTATAATTTATACCAAAGGAATCTACAGACTTCTTTTTATAAACAAGACTTACTTCTCAAATAAAACTTCAACCGACCGGCAGAAGACCTGATTTGCGTTATCATATTGAGCAGGCCTTGCCCTGCAGCTCCTTCAGTTCGGCGGAATTTCGGATATGCCGAAAGCAACATCCGGTTACAGATGTGGTTATGCACGAGGTAAACCAACATTACATGTAGTTCACCGCCAAATTCCATGGCAGAGAACCGCGCTTTGCATTCGAATTTCAACGACCTGACATGTTATCATTTAAATAAGAAACATTTACTTAGTTCTCCGATTTGAATTTGTTCCAGAATATCTGCCTGCGTGGATGCACGCGAAGTAAATATGTGTCTATATTTTATTCTACTGTACGCGGCGTGACTCTTAGGCAGTTTACAGCTGTGCGAGATTCTGAAATTGAAATTAGCTGCCTGAAAGTTCTAAAAAAGGTTACTTTGTGTTCACTTACCTTTTCATATTCTTTTATTTTAGACATCAGTTCTGCATAACTATTAAAAATTCCATTTTGCATTAGCCTCTGGAATTGCGCACGTAAAAACTAAGGCTTGCTCTATGCTATAGCATGTTAGGAAGTGGCCGCAAACTAACATATTGGGGCGAAAGGACTCAGCGTACGAAAGTCCTGCAGTTCGGCCGTGTCAACATTTTCGGGCAGCACAGAGTCATGGTTGTGGTCCATTTGCAGGACCCAAGCATGATTCTGTCCTTCCTTCTTTTTGACGACATTGAAAAATGCGTCGCATCTAGGACACCTAGCAATATAAATAAAAGAAACCTATGAATAATCATACATTTTCATAGGATCCAAGATATAAACGTATTTGGGGCTAGCATAAACAAACTTTTCAGCGTGAACAGATATCAATGCATATTTATGAGAGCTCCTCAGCTTGAAGTAATAGCCCTTTGTCAAAAAATAGATGTATGTCCATCTAGCTTGCTTGAATAAACTTCTTAATGGTTTCCTTTTAGGTCCCTCAGTGACTGCAGGTATCAGCCAAGCAGAATTTCGTGGAACTTCCTCTCGACAAAAGAAACGGATGCCATCATTTCGCACGTGAAAGTGTTCGAAAACTGCGCTACACCACCCTTTACTGTACTAAATCCCCCAATCACGTGATATCCCACGAACGCCTGCATCAGCAGTTCCGCATACGGTGCTAACGACTCACTCGCTCAAATTTGCCGGTGAAATATATGTAAAGTTGGTTTACCCATTGCACAACCACATCTGTAAACGGATGTTGGTTTCCACGCATCCAATATTCTGCCGACGTTGTAATCAATGGGCCCGCTTGGTCTTACATAAACAAATTATGGTTTATTTATTTATAAAATTCAACTGTACACTCCATATATCTGTGGCCTCACTGCAGTACATCGGCTTTATCTCACGAGCAATTACTCGATTTTTACTCCTTTCAGCCTCTTTGCCCTACATATAAACGCTCGTTCTTGGTTGCACCTGAAAATGCTTTTCTTTGTAACAATCTTTCTATAGGCATTTAGTCATCGCCTATAGTATATGGATTCAAATTGAAATCACGTAAGTATCCTAACTCAAAAAGCATAAAGACAATATTGGCTCTTTCATTTTAGAACCCCCAACCTTTGAACTTTTAAAAGCGTCCTCCTTGGATTTAAGGTCAGATAATGCATGCTTTACTTTTTCAAATTTGAACTCAAACTTACATATTAACCAACCAGTGCTTTAAATTTGCTGCTTTATCCATCGACGTAACCCCCACTCCTGCAGCAACTGTCTTCGTGATGTTACAAATCATCTCTAACTTCGGCCCCAAGCAACCTGTTTACGTGCATGAAGGATTCTTCTGTTTTCGTCATCTGCTTTTAGTTTGGTATGTTAGCAAAGAAGTATCATAGTCACATCCCCACACGCTTTGACGATCCTCGCAGTCATCAATGTCCCGTCCTCGCTTGGAGTCTAAGCGGACTGTGATCAATCGCGGTAGGCTACTTCTATCTCGCTATCTTGATGGTTGGTTCATTCATCCTCCAAAAATGTATTATCATCGCACATAAATCGAAATGCCTCACCCAGTACAAGTATTCAACTATGAAGATGAACTGTTCGAACGGATATTTGCTGTCACCTGCAGGGTGGTCCTGTCCCAGACATATATTTAACTTCCCATGAGTGAATGTTTTTTCTTTAATAACTGATCAAATCACATTGATTCTGTATTGTTCAAATAAATTCGAGGAAACCTTTTTCACTGTTCGCAAACCGCTTTTTACCGCTGCACATTGTGTTCTTATTCGTTCAAAAATTCATTTGAAATGTTTTTTTTTAATTTTTCTATTAAATTACACTGAAATAAATAAAAAAGGTTTGTTGATTGGGCACTTCTTGAGCGCCATCAAATCTTACATGCTCTTTATTTTTTATGGAGTTTGCAAGAATGAGGATGACACAAGCGAGAACTATTGGCCCAAATTTATGTGACCATTTAACTAGGTTCGAGAGCAAATGATGAAAGATGGTTAGCTTAAAGACTACTGGCAGTACAGTGTAACAGTTGGTCACTAAATTTTAATACGGTGCCTTTGATTTGGTTGAATTATAGATTTGATATGAAACTATTTTTACGGCGTAGAACCGTCTATTTCACAGGAAGGGATGAACAAATACAGTGAAAGGTGAAAGCTATTTTTCCAAGTGCTATAGACGAAGTCGTGGACAATATAGTTGGAATAATGAGAGAGTCATAAGCGACAGAGTTTGAATTTACTGATCACGAGTCAAAAGACGTCAATGGATTCAATAAACGAAAAGAAGAGGGTAAGTTAAAGGGGTCTTTGAATTGAAAAGCTGGGAAGACGGAGTAAAGGGGTATTTCAGGTGGACGGAACTATGACTGAACTTGAGAATATAAGCCTGAGAAGCCGATTTTGTTTTTGAGAGGGGAAATTTAATACTTCGTTCAATCGGTGCAAGTTCATGCCAAAGACAATATTTGGTTGTTACAGGTAACGAGAAATACGATCTCCTTGAGCAAAGATCGAGTCCACGCCGATTATTGAAAAAAGTATAGTTTAGGTAAATTCAGTTTATTTGATGGAAATATAGATGGATACCCTTGAACTCCCTTTTTGTTAGATGCAGCGGAAGTATGTCAGAAATGTGTAACGGGAAGATCAAAAATTGCAAGTGAAATCTAAAAAATTGCACAGAAAGATTAACTAGTTCGTGCGTCTGCAGTAGTTGGAGACATGTGTGCGGACTATGGCGTGTAATGTCGTAAGAAATTTAAGCAAACGTACAATACAGGGAGAGTATAATGAGTTCTTATTTGCAAGCTATCGGATGAATTTTAGTAGGGAATATGCACAGAGGGGGAACATAAATACTCGTTTACAAACAAATTTTTTTAAAGATTAAAAGTAGTATCATGAACACTAAAAAATTGAGCAGGATGACAGCAGTAGAAAGGCATCTTGGTGCGTACTGCAATGCTCATGCAGTTTCCGTTTAAAGCTTCCATAGATGCAGACACTAATATATCTAATGGTACAACATTCCATGCTTCAAACACTCTGCAGGCGAAGGAGAACCAGCAACACATTTCGCAAGACATATCCTGTCCCCTGTCTGAGTTGAAACCAACTGATATTTGGTGGGGCTGATGACCTGTGTGGTTACTGTAAATTTCACCAGACGATCCCATAAAAGCGAGTTCCCCGTTTTTTTGATTTTGTTGCCTACAATTGTCAGGTTCATTTTCATCACAATAATGTATTTTCAATTATGCTACTAGTCTCCTTATTTTCATTCAATCGGTGGGAGCGTAGTCCTGGCGAAAAAGATTCCACGATGGTTGATTCAAGCCTGGACTTTAGAGACAGTAGTAGATTTACCTGCGTTTTGCTTCCCAATAAGACTATCAATGGAGTTGTTCGATTATGTAGTTTGAATTTAAAAACTTCCACGGCCCTAGTCAAAGCAATAGAATGTGCAAAGGCATTCAAAACTTTGACAAGTCTGCTGAAGATGAAGAACTTCTGTGTGTTCCTGTGCATGATCTCGTAGGCTGGTTGTCTTAGATAACTCGACGACGTCTCAACGTATAAGGCAGCAGTCTTGACCACGTAGGATGTTAAAAATGGTAAATGGTCTTCCTATGTGCCTGTAACTCAAAGAAAAATGATCGAGATAAGCTAATCGGGTTTCACGGCGCATATTTTATTCATATTTTGAGGGGTAGCATTTATCATTGCATTTGTACAGTCAATATAAAATTGCGGGAAAAAAACTGCAGAAAACTGGGAGGTTTCAGATCAGCACAGTTTACTTAACGCTGATACTCAAATTACAACTCATGTATGTGACTGCGATTATATCTGAAAAAAGAAATAGGCTTATTAGTGAAAAATTATGGTACAGCATATTTCCACCTTTTGGCGAATCGACTAAAAAAATGGCAAAAGTCGTTGATTCAGAGTTAAAAATGAAGAACCTTGCCATTTAAAATCCAATTACCAATTCTTGCGAGCAACTGGGAAATTCAATTTAAATAAAGAATTCCCCTTATCTTTAAACACCAATCTGTGATTATTGAAATTGTCTTAAGGACGTGCCAATAATTTATAGGGAAGACGTGTGCTGACATGCAATTGGGGCAGACAGTCTCGAGTTGATTTTATTTTCTGTGCGTCTTTATGCTTCACTACGCTATCCCTGCCTGTCAATCATCTGATCCTGAGACCAAACGCAAGTAAGTGGTACGTCATGAGCCGGTGTCGAATTATGCCACCAAACTTCCAATATTTAGCATTTCTTATGTGTGCCCATGGTCAAAAGCGCCCACTGGGCCGTGAGCTGCCCCCTGGGTTGGTTCATCAGATCTGGCACGTAGCAAGTTATTGAGGCATAAGGCCCACTTAAAACTCAATAAACGTCGCTTAAAAGGACAAGGATTAAAGGTCGCATGCAAGATTCAAAGACAGGTACCGGAACCATGATAAGTTAAATAAATTACCCAAAAATTGCTTACACTGTACAGTATTCAAAAAATAACAAGACAAAGGATTATGGGTGTGCGATAATGCCAACATGCAGTTGACCTGACGCCAGTATTTTACTATACATAGTGACGGCAGTAAAGTTGATTATAACAACAAATAGTTTACTATGGTATTCCTTTGCCAATTAGAATATTATTTTGAAGATGATAACAATTTTTTTAATACTGTAAAGGCCGTCTTGGTTTCCTTTAGTTTGTTTTAGTCATACGTTCGGAGTTTTATCGAGTTGTTATATATAGCTGTCTGAAAGGTGACTTGGTGCTTGGTGGTAGATATACTTTATACAAATAGATAGTCCCTTGAACTGTATGCAGGTGTTTTTGTTTACGCATTATTGAAATCACGATAATCGGCTGAATTTCGCTTATTGCCGCAGCGAGAATCCAATTATTAACTAATTTAATAAATGGAACTATCTGTCACACAGAAGGCACATATTGCGATCCTTTCATTTTTAACCTAAAGCATATACTTAAAACAAAAATTTCTTTGGAATTTTAGTGGATTTCTGCTAAAAACCGCATTTTTACTGACTGGTTGAGCTCTCCTCAAGATTTGTACAACTTTTTGAGGCTGTCCGGACAGCCGGCAAGAAATCGTGCCGGATTTGCGTTCGCAAATTCATTGACAAGGCCAGCAGTCTTTTTATCCTACTGTGTGCGTCTCCCTTTTGAAATCTTCTTATCGATATATCACCGTTTGACGCATTCGATAGTCAGCCCCATGTTTTTATTTTACCCGATGCATTTTTTCAACAACTGCACTCGATTGCGATTGCAGAAAAAACCATACTTCGATCAGGAGGTATCTTTTTGGATAAATAATTAAAATTTTGGGTCAAAAAACTGCCGTTCTTATATGCAACGGATTCTGTTTTTCCCTGTCATTGTGAACCGGAACATTTTTCTCAATGAAGCGATCGCACCCAAGTACTCCAAATGTATGTGTAATACTCAGGAAATTTGGAATATCGGGATTTCTCCTTTACCTCCCTGGTTCTTTAGACCAAAAAATTACCGTTACTTTACTGGTCTGTGTGAAATTTCATAGCAGTACTGACCTACTCCATAGCAGTCAAGCCATAGACGAACCAAGCCAAAGATAAACTGCCTGGCATATACTTATTTGTACATGTTCCTGGTGTGAGACAGTACACCGGGGGCAATGTAGAAGCGGTATAAAACTTCGATTTCTTTAGTGTTATTAAGGAGGTTCACAAACGAAACGACATCTCGGTAGCTTCAGTCTAGTTTACCAGAGATGTATAGCACGCATTAACACTAAGAAAGGCCCTGTTCAGGCACTTTTAGCAAAACCAGTCACGAACATATGGAAATACTCCTGCCGTGAATCCATCGGCAAAGATACAATTATCTGGGGGTGGAGGGATGACATAGATTTCAAATGCATTAGTACACAACTTCTTCGGGCTTCTTCTTTATAAATCTACCCACATTTTCTATTATCTCACCTTCCCCTCCGTCATCATATCTTGACCGATTTCGGTGCGGAAGTTGCTCGTCTATTCGTGACCTTTTCCACCCAAATAGAGCTTATTTGCTTGGGAAGGTCAATGAATCAGAGTGTGTTCATTCGTGACTGAACAAAATTGGCTATTTGCTCTAGCATTGCTGCCTTTATATCGTCTACCACTGAGTGCTCATTGTACCACCATTCATTTCTGCCTTGTTACCCCCTAAGTTTGAACTAAACGAGATGCTTTACGCTTTCAGTCTTTTATGCTAATCTATTAACACCGCCTTTGGCCACAAACCTACTGTGCTTGCGGTCAGCGCGTCATGTCATTTAGCCGAAAATGCTGGCTGTCCTCTCAATCTTGCCTTTATGGTTGAGATAAGTTCGGGAGGAAAGTGCTCCAACATTCCCCCTATATAAGAATAGGACTGTTTATAATGCGTGTTCTAGGTAACCGAAATTTACTACACAATTTTTAAATCATTTTGTTTGCATGTCTTGCCGAACGTCCGACAACTGTCATGTGAGGCAGGGATTATGAAAACACAACAGGCCTCAAATCCTTTTTGATGACTATCGTTAGTGCAACTAGAGTGCATATAGTCTGCAAAAACATGCTACCTATGCCTTTGCCCATGTACTCTATTAAACTTTTATGCTATATTTTTTCGAACTTAAACCTTAGTAGTCATTTATTTTTAATTTTGTCATGTTGAGCTGGCATTTGGAAGAATTTAACGTTTCACACTTATTTGCACGTTTGCTCTTATAGCTGGACAAGATGTATAGCAACTTTATGCTTCAGTGTGTGTGGATTGGAAATTTTGTGATACATTTTCCGATTCTTATGACGTGTTTTTATTTGTAGGCTACTCTCGAACGTGTATTTTACAGTTTTTCTCACGAGCCAATTCTTCTTATCCTGGCACACCTTTCCTCGCCCAGCTTCCTGTATCGTTTTTGCAGACTTTTAATGTTCGGATACGAGATATCCCGTCAACTCTCGCAACGCCTAACCATTGGCCTCTCTTAAGGTGTTATCTCGTCTCGCGTTCCATGGATCTTTCGTCTTGTCAGTCGCCGAATCCGATTTCACCAGATGTAAACAAAGTAATTCTCCAGTACGTATCTTTCACACCTCCGGATTGTTACACTTCAACAGAAACTGGCATTGACCCACTTGGCGAACAGTGTACTTTCAAGCAAACTTCAAATATGACCGATCGGAACACGATTACACACGCCACTTCATCCTCTTTTCCTCTCGACCTATTGACCAACAGTGTTGAGAAATTTGAATCCCTCCCTTCCTCACAATTTATTGCGGAAAATTCGTCCTCCAAAAGGGACTCAATGGCCTTGCCTAAGAGCTTGGAATTACTTAAAGCTTCTGATCTAAGCGATCTGCCTTCTCAGACCAACGAGACTTTCAAAGACGCCGCTCAACAGGTAACTTACGCTGAATTGCGCGCGTTTTTGAAATTTTTTACAATTCTGCTTGTCATGAACTGCTACATTAAGGTAAGGATGACTTCTTTGACCGCCTAAACAGGACGCGGGAACAGAAACCACCCGCAACATAGGCGGCTTTGGGTTAAAGTCGGAGTTTTGGTTAAGGTTGGGATTGGGTTTCGTGTTACCTGTAGCGTTTAAGTTTTGGGTGGGGCTAAGGTTAAGATTAAGGTTGCAGTTTAATTTTATATTATGGTCAAGGCACGGGAATATTCACCCTTCCTGAAATGTATCACCTATGTCTTATAGGCGGGCATTCCTATTCCCGTGTCCTGTTTTCTCAGCCATTCAAGTTATGCTTACCTTCATTGATTAACGACATGTACGCTTAGTCTTTAAGTTAGTCTTCTCGACAGTCTACAAACAACCTGTAGTTTCAATTTTCTATCATCCAGCCATCTATCCTTTCGGGAGCTTGACATTTCTGAGCTCAATTTTGTAAACTTTTACAGAATTATGGTGTTTTTTAGTAACCAGGATTTATCAGCTGCAGAAAGCAGACACGCCTTTAGTCATCTGCGTCAACTTACATTGCGTTCGTATCCTGCTTATTGCCTTTGTTTCTTACTTTGCCTAAACTATTCTTAATTCGCCTACCCTTTGAGGAATTATTATTTTCCCAAAAGCTCGCCCTGTAGGCCGTTGTTATCGCATCATATAGGAGAAACTATTGACCTTTGTCTTCTGCTGTTTAGTGTAGGCGTGGCTCGTGTCCGTCTGGTTTCGTTTCGTAGATAGTAAGTTTGATCACCACTGGTTTAGTCTACGTAATTCGTTCCATGTTCGATAATCTACAGCGAGTTTTGCGGCTGTAACTGGATAATCTGTCCCCTAGCAGTGGACGCTTCATATTATTGGTCTGAGGATTTAGTAGTCCACCATTTTTTGATTGGTTAAATGCATCTTCAATTTGCAACGCGTTTGAACTTTGAGTGGTTTTACATATATCTATTTGGCCACCAATATACGGTAAAACAGCGGTCATCGCCTCCATCGTATAACCTGAGGAATTTTTTTCAGGCTGCTGTCCATCAGATTAACAATAATCTCCATATGCCGTGGCTGTAAATTGTTTTCTATACAATTATATTCATACCAATATTATCCGAGTTCACTGTCAAAATTCTTTTGTCAAGTAAGAACGCAGATTGGCGGCTGGTCTTTGGGATGTTCCACGGACTTTTAGAAGTCCCAAAAATCGATATACAACCGCATTACTCATGCTTATTATATCCCTGAGTTACCCGTTCAGCAAAATACAGATTCAAGGGGACTTTTAATAGCCTACGTCCTCGATGTTTTTGCAATCCCATCTTTTCAAGTAAGGATGCACAAATACCCCATTGTCAAAAATTCCATCGTTAGTTTTGTGCTTGAAGGTATAAAGCGCCGGAGTAACTTTTGAGACATTAACATGATACTTTGGTTTATTATCCGAATTCCTGTGAAGGATTTTCTAAGAGTGCAATAAATGTCCTGTACCTGTTGCAGTGTTTGGTGCCTCTTTTGTCGCAAAATAAGTACCATTTAGGTAGTAAACTTTTTGTATGAGCCAATACCCTCGAGTATCACGTCGGAAAAACTTCGTTTCTTGTAAATCAAACGAGCATGAAAGATAAACATTTCGTGCGTTATGGTGTACTTTGTACAGACACTGGAAATCAGTAGAAAAATACACACCATAGATCACTAGAAAGATGCCCATCGAAGTCTGTATCTGACCGTGTGCTGATTAGCTTGGAATTGTTTTCACAGTCTCTCTCTCTCGCTCCTCAATAAAAACCGCTATAAAAAGTGTTCAGTTTCATGAGTTCCAGCAAACTGCTGAATGTTTGGTAGGTGGTATGTTCAACAGGTGAGGTTGCAACATTGACTAGTACATAGCACGTTTGCAGGGTATATTATTTACCCTAGAATGTTGGCTTTTGAATGCGCATCTTTTTCGGCCACCATCCAAAAGCATGCACCTAAGTATCTTTTTTAACACTAAGTTTGTAGTTACTAACGTATTTTAAAGTTACCTCCTTCAAATGTGGGTATTGTTACGTTTTAAAGGTTTTGACTCGTGCATCATTTTAAACCCTACTTGCCGTTGCACTTGCGTTTAAGGTTTCAAAATTAGACCTCGTAAAGATTCTGTTTTCGAACATCACGTATTCCCCTGTGTTCTTAAGAAGATTGTATCTGGTAATAGATGTCAACCCACGTGGTCTATTCCCTTAACGGCAAAAATAAACGAGCAGATGCGATTTTCCTTAGACAAACATTTGCCGGTTTCATAACTATGAAGTGTAAAATTTAAAGAGGATATCAATTCGAGCAAACGGTCATGTTCATCGTGTGCCCTTCATAATGCCGTGGTAGGGACAGTGCCTTGCGCGTGAATTAGTGGTAGTTGACTTGCGCAGCATCTATCATTCTCCCTCCTCCTTCAACCACCGTGGCCCGGTGGTAAAAAAAACAGGATGTTTGCAGTCGGGATCAGGCGCAGTTGCGGAAAATGCAAGGCAGCACGTCTGCGTGTGCGTCAGATACTCTTGTTCAGCGCAGGTTTTCACAGGAACAAGAAACGAACGACACGGATCCCATCTGAGTGGGATTGCCGTGGAGGCCATCTTAGGAGGCGAGCTATATAGCTTGCATCTCCATCCTGAGGGGACAAATTGCTTCGGTCAGCTGGCAGCCTTCCAAGATACGGCGCAATTTGTTGCAGATAAGTATAAGGAAGGATTAGTAGGGGATTTAAGTAGATTTGAATAATTCCTTTTGACCCTCTTATGAAAAACTCTGTGGCCTCGGTAGGATTCGAACCCATGCCAGCAAGGGAAGGCTTTAGTACAGCCAGCGCTTTAACCAACTGAGCAGCGAGACCCCACCGAGAGCTGTAAGTTTAATCATTTCCGAAATAATTAATAAACTTCTGACTTCCAGTGTTTGCAACAGCACACCAGCTTCAAAGTTCTGGTGCGGACTGTCGGTCACTACTGAGGTTTCTATCGCGCCCAAAAGGGTTTAAAGTTCAAATATGCGCTGAGCTGAATGCTATAGTAAATCCAAAGCTCTAGCCGACTGGGCTACGAGGCCCCCACCGGGAGCCGTGAGTTTAATCATACTTGCGTCAAGTTTTTCCCCAGTGAGTCAAATGAATTATTAAAATCTGCCAAAACCCCTACAAATTAATTGTACCTGGTAGTTATCTGGTGGATTCTAGATTGATTGCTTAAGAAATCCTGCTTGAGCAGTCAGCTTACTTATCAGAATTGGTGGATTCCCTACGTTGCGGTAGGCTGTGCGGGCAACTTAACCCATGTGTAATTAAACCCATGGCTCCAGGTGGGGGCCCCATAGCTCAGTTGGCTTGAGCGTTAGTTGTAATAAAGCCTTCCCCTTGCTGGCGTGATTTCGAGTCCCACCGAAGCCGCCGAGTTTTTCACAAGTGGGTGAAATGAATGAGGAAGGCCATTTTATTGCGTTTTGGTGTACGTTTGGTATATAAATTTCACGTGAATCAATAGAAAAGTATATACTACCAAAGTAGCTATTTTTATTCAAAAGCAGGCCTCCTAACTTTAATTGAATGTCTTGGGGGGTCTGCAGTGCGTTAGTCAGTACTGCTGTGTGTAAAAGGGCCAACTGTAGAAGGTTCCATCATTGGAACACAAAACGAAAAGGCGCCCGCTGGAGCGCTGATGTTTGTAGTCTGCCAATTGCTACAGCCTTTACAGTGAGTTCCGAGGCTGAAGCAACCTACAGAGTGTATTTGTACATGCAGATGTGCATATGATAACTGATTCTATGAGCCGTGTGTCTTATATTGACTATGCCACGACTGATTGCTCTTCAATACCGCCAATTGACGGCAGGCTCCTGGCCAAACTTGAATGAGTTGGCATATCAAACCCGTGGACAGAAGTCCGCAGGGCTTGAAGTGTTTTCTAAGTTTGCTCTCATCATGTCCATTCCCGCCTTTAGTTGATCACCTCAACACCATCTCTAACTTAGGCCCAGTTCGGGTGAGGTGATGTCTCCTGACGGTTTCGCCTTCAGATCGATGCATGGTAAAGGGTGAAAATGCAGATAAATGGTCAAAACCCCCATAAAAGATTACAAAACAGATTTGTCTGGGCTTTTAGTCCCATTGACAGTGTTTGCGAGTTCAGCAAAATGAGAAGTGCTACCCAACGACCTCCCATCTCATGCAGAAACCGGCGATTGTTTCTCGTGTGTTGTGGTACAACTAGAGGTAGTTTAAAAGACTGATTATGCAGACGTTTTGCAGTTGCGCTTAGAGGACGTGCCACGGTGGTTATTACACAGTGCTCTTTCACCTCTTCAAGATCGGCATTGCAGCATCACCTTAGTTTGTAGGCGCGATTTTTGCCTCCAAAAGAGCGGCCATCTAATAGTGCTTGAGAGCACTTCTAGATTTCCGCTTAGATGGTTCTTGTTAAGCCTTTTGTTGTTCCCTTTTCAGCTTCTTTATCCTTGCAAGGCTATGATAATGCCACAGGTGTGATCGGATCCTGGAAGAGAGATGCATATCCATTTTAGAAGCCTAACATAGTGATCCATCCATCGGAGTGTTGTGTTCGTAACTGACGCTATCAGCGCGTTTTTTTCATCCCATGGTCTCGGAGAATAGCCACTTTGTAGGACTTATTACGTTTGTGGTCCATCCTTCTTTCGCTGACCTCGTTTATCGGGTTTCTTGGGACTTTAGACTGAAAGTGGCCTCCCAACAGCCGCTCAAATTATTTGTTCGAGGTCTAATCCTCGCGCGCTTTGGCTCTGTAACATAACCACAAGGTAGCTGCGGTAAGCAAACTTGTTTACTGGCGGTCCGTGGTCGTCATTTCACAAGGCCGTCGGTCGGGAGTTGTAACTATTTATGGGGCATTTGACGTGCCAAACCTCAGCCCTCCACATGCTGGCAGTACTATTGTTGATCTGTCTGTTAGATGGGTTGAGAGCCAGAATCATCTTAAAATTCCGAGACTGTTTCATTGGCTTTCCAGTACGCCAAGTGCGTTCAAATTACTACGCAGCCCACAGGCTAGTTTATGGGTTTTCGGAGTTCCTACATTAGCTTTTGACCTACAAGATCCTTTATTTGACAAACACGGTGCCTGGATAAGCAGCTCCAGAAAAACGCCTCCAATTTTGTTGCACCTACGCTAGGGATATCGCCCTGCTTCCGTTAAAATTTAGTGTTCTGGTTGGATAAAGTCGGCTCGTATGCATCAAAGCTGTGATGAACAAAGTAATGGTACGTTGCCCACCTAACCAGGAGAAGCCACTCTTTATGTCATCTTGAAAAGGTAGACAATTTCAGTTACATCGGGAGCAAGTTCTTGCCAAATTTGATTGCCGATTCGATTGCCCAATCCGGGAGCTTGTAGGCCCCTCCCTCCCCTCTCCATTTCGGTGACTGGAAACCTTGTTTGAAGAATGTCTGTCTACCCCAGGAAAAAAGCGGCCAACCACACAGCACCTGTCCAGGTAGTGAAGAAGAAGGCTGTTCAACTGCCGGAACCACTTCTTTATTCATGTGAGCTTTCGAACTCTTACTGCAGGCTATCATCAGGGATAAAAGCGGCAACTAAACGAGCAAAAGTTCGAAGTAGTAGGGGCCAATCCAACATCAGCAATGCCATTCAAAAGGTGGTTGCTCAGGGTTCTGTCTGCCGGTGTCAGATTGATATGTCGATTGACTGAGTTCTCATCGAATGCCCAGGCCTCGGTTAATTCCCGGCTTGTATTGTTTCTTCTATATATCACCACCACCTCTGCCACGAAGTACATAACGAAATTGCTACAATGTTCCTACCCACCCCTTTCAAGAGTTTACTGTTGGACTCACCTTTTTAGCCAACTTCGGCGTTAAACATGCGTTACCGAAATATGCTCAACTTCCCAAAGTACGCTCGAAGGAGAAGCCGCGCCTTTGACAACCGCATCAAGTAAGTTTGAGTCTACCTTTCCTTAACTCCGATTGCTTAGAGGTTTTCGAAAAGACCAAAGTAATTAAGATGCCCCGAGTTTCAGGATTTTACACCGCAAATTATCAACTTGCCCGTAAAACTAGCACAAACTGTAAGGTAACACGAGACTGTCGTTTCTCAAGAAGCGCCCCAATGGTCTTTATGTTAAACTATGATCGTCGACAACACTTTGTCACTCACGGTCCGGTCCCCGACCTCACACGCATTAGACTTTGCTGAGGAAGACTTGGATCCCCCAGAGTGGCGATATGACATAAAGACCACGTTGAGAAGGAGCCATTGTAGTTTAACCCTCGTTCTGACGGAGAGTTAAGTTGTCCCGTCAGCTAGCAACCCCCGCAGGCCACTGCTGTTACCCAATCATCATATATTAAGGCACGCCAGATTTACCCTAGTTCTTGATGCTCTGATTTTTCATGAGGATCGACCTCGCACTGACTCGCGGCCGACTGGCGATGAGATTGGGTCGCTGTGACTGTTGTGGCGTGGAGCCTTTGTCCTTATGCCCGCCACACTCATTTACGGCAATAGTTTGGGACTCGTGCAAATTGTTTACGGCATAAACAGCACCTGCCGTGAGCCCATGTGGCCTCTGCTCAGTTCTTCTTCTTCTTCTTCTTCTTCTTCTTCTTCTTCTTCTTCTTCTACTACTACTACTATTATTACTAATAATACTAATACTACTACTCCTAATACTACTACTACTACTACTACTACTACTACTACTACTACTACTACTACTACTACTACTACTACTACTACTACTACTACTACTACTACTACTACTACTACTACTACTACTACTACTACTATTACTACTACTACTATCACTCCTCCTACTACTACTAATACTACTACTACTACGACTATAACTACTACTAGTACGGCTACTAGTACTAGTACTACTACTACTACTACTGCTACTACTACTACTACTACTACTACTACTAACGGCCCTAAACAGCACCTGCCGTGAGGAAATGTGGCCTCTTTTCTGGTCTAATACAACAGCGACAGCCATTTTCCGGGACAATGAGTATAACAGAACTAGAACTGATCACCGGCAGAGCTGTACGCCCACTCTGCATGCGGTTTGACTGAGTTCCTATTTAAAAGCACATGTGTCAGTCAACTGCATGCTTGAACGGTCGTCTTTTAATGCCAACGAACTTATGCTCGTGACCTGCCTCAAGAGTGTGGGTAGTAACTTGTAACAACTGTTCAGTCAGCAGCACAGCCAGTGTATGTTTGCGTATGCGTGAATCGTTACAATTACAGGAACAGTTTACGAACGGAAGACGATGTGCTATGCCGTTGGGAGGTTCGTCGGACGGGCTCATCAAAGAAGCACAGGGTAGTTTTTTTCGAATATAGACGAATTTTGAAGTTCTAAGTTTACTGGGGTGTATGTTTGCGACCACGATGATAATCTCCCAGGCTAGATGCAAGAAAAGCCTGGAATCGATGGAAGTCTGGGCCTGCAAGAATAACTCAGTCAATCGATTTATCGATCTAGCACCGGCATACAGAGCCCTGCGCAGTCACCTCCGGACTGGCGTCACTTGTGTTTAACCCCTGCTCCCAAGTACCGGCATCATGAGCCCGGTGTGGTCACCTCGAGACCCAGCTCACAGATTATTGATTAGCTCATAGCCCCTGTAACATTTTGCTTGTTTTGTTGCCGCTGTAATCTCTGACGCTGAACTCTGGCAGTTCGACCGTCGATTTCGATTATATCCACCGTATGCGCCACAGCATGCTAGTGCAGGGACGGTGACTTGCGTGCAAATTAGTTTTAAGTGATAGTAAACTTGCACAGCATCTATTGCACTCTCCCTTCCCTTATCCGCCTGTGCCCGGTGTCAAGATATAGTCAGGAAGACCGGAGGCGGGATCAAACGCAGGTGGATCATATACCCCGGAGTGGGAGAGCCATAAATGGCAAAAGTGGCGGGGTGAAGCATGAGCCGTGGCACCTACGCGTGCCCATGTTCGGCATTGGTTTTGAGAGCTCATCCCAAATAACGCCTGCCGTACCCTGATTTGGCCCCCGTGTTGTTCAGCGTATCTAACACGCGGTCCATTTAGGGGGCACGCTGACCTCCAGTAAGAGCTCGAAAATTCAAATGATCAAAAGCCATGATTCCGGTGAGTGAAGAGCCTTCTTCTTTTTCTTCTTCTTCCTCCTCCTCCTCCTCCTCCACCTTCACCTCCTCCTCCTCATCCCCCTCTTCTTCTTCTTCTTCTTCTTCTTCTTCTTCTTCTTCTTCTTCTTCTTCTTCTTCTTCTCTTCTTCTTCTTCTTCTTCTTCTTCTTCTTCTTCTTCTTCTTTCTTCTCCGTCTTCATATTCTTTTTCTTTCTTCTTCTTTTTATTCTTCGTCTTATTATTTCTCTTCTTCTTTTTCTTCTTCTTTTTCCTTTTCTTCTTCTTCTTCTTCTTCTTTATTTTTCTTCTTCTGCAAGTGTACGTATGGGCAGAGATGAAGACTGGATTATCAGCAGCACCAATTGCTTATTTTTGTGAGCTTTCAAAGTGGTGGACCAGTTCATCTACAGAAATAAAAGCGGCAACCGGACAAGGTGACCGCACTGGGCTCTGTAAGCCGGCAGTAAATCGATACGTCCGTTTACCGAGTTTTCATCGGACTTCAATCAATCCTCGGCTTGTCTTACTTCTGGTGTGAATGATTATCTTTTTTGCTGCGAAGTTACACTCGTGACCCGTTTCGAAGGTGTGGGCAGCTCATTGTGATAATTTGCCCCCCAGTCGAACAGCCACCTTATGGTCGTGTATGAGCGACGCCAGCATGCCTGCAGCCTGACCTATATAGATTAGGCACGGGATGCAATAAAATAAACGCGACTTCTCACGGGGACTTAATCGGCCCTTGATTTTATGACCCTGCTGCACACGGTAGTTTTAAGCTGCAGTGCGCAATTCCAGCACCTAGTTCCGCACCCATGCGCTCGGTCGCCTCTGAGCCGTCCGTAATGTATGGCATACCATGCCATGAAAATCGCTGTTGTTTCCGTGTGGGTTCTCCGGTGGCGAACGCGTAGACATCGACTTATAAACGAATTAATTGGTCGTGGATATACCGGGCCATGTGTGCTTGCTGCAGTGAGTCTGGATTCATTTGAAGAATATTTTCACACTGCTCCGTTTGTGAGCCTTCGGATAATTGCCGTGAAGAAGCTGTGTGATGTTCGTCGCCTTCTTGACGAGTGCACCAGCGGCTACTCTTTTTTTGGCTCTGCGTTCTTCCTTCGATATCGGAGGCTTAAGGAAGTAGGTTGTCGGCCAAACTGACGTAGTAGAATGGCCTTGAAGGAGCTTCCATTTTGGGGGAAATTATTTTCCGAAATTACAGGTCAGGCTACCGTTTCGGGAGAGTGAAGGGCGCTAACTAAAACTAAAGTATACTGTTTTGCTCCGATGCACTTGCTGGCCAAATGTCCACGAATCAAGTGCTGTGCGAACGTCAATTTTGACCATAAGACACGGCCTTTTATAAGGTTTTGGCGGCACGGTTGTCTTGCATGACCGTCTAAACAGGACACGGGATAAACTAGGTGATCTTGAGATAAGTTTCGGGGGGGAGGGGTAAATATTTTTATGTCTTAACCCTAACTCTAAACCTAAACTCTGCATTTAACACGAACCCTAACCTTGACCCTTAACATACTCCTCACCCTAACCGCAACCTTAAACCTAATCCTACTCTTAAAACCAACCTTCATGCAAATACTTGACACCATTTCCCCGGCATTTGGCGCAAAGTCGCATGCATTGTTACCGGTTCCCGTTTCCATGTCCTCTTTAGGTGCCCATACAAGACAACCCTACAGTTTTGGGCAAGTCAAGGTACTACTCTGGTCTGGCTTGTTTGCGTCAGTCAGCTCATCTGTGTATTTCATCTTCTTGGTCCTCGAAGGCCGATGGCTTTGGTCAAACGAGGCCACAGTCTCTTTTGACATGTCACATCCATCCTACTGCATCTTCCGCACAAAATCTTGCGCAAAGGCGTCAAATAAATTTGAGCGTTTCCTCCTGCTCTTGGTTGCTGCGTATCTAACGGTGATGGTGGAGTCAATGCGTCCGACACTGAGTGTTTCTCGTCTTTCGCCTGGCAGTGGTTCAGTGCCATGGTCGGGCACACCATGCGCTAGAAGCGTTGTGCCTCAGCATGCATTCCAACCATGCACACCCATAGGACGTTGTTCCCAATTTTGTCACTTTTCGCCATGGCTGGGGCTTGATGCTGGTAAGGTGAGGAGCGGAAGGGCAAGAGACACCAATCCACTGCCAGTCATGCGAGCAGTCCAAAAATTGGCAAGTTCTTGGACCAATACGCAGAGCACGTTAGGACTGGTTCGACGGCGTTGATGGGAAAAAACTAACCAGTTCAGCACTCCACTCCACCCAACGCAGATGACGAGGGTGTACAAATTCGTCAGAAAAATAAACTGGTATCACATAAGCTGGCTTGCCAAGATAGGGAGGAGGTAGTATGTTATAAAAGGGTCCTTAAAACTGAGGTCCTGGTCACAGTGGGTATGATCACCATCTATACCGCCTTGAATCAGACTTCATTTCGCCTGAATAAACTGCTCTTTTATGGAGCCGTCGCAACGGGTACTCATGGGACACCCGAATACGGCCAAATAACAAACCTCGGAGCCTGTTAATATTCGCGATCGAAACCGACAAAACAACGAGCCCGTATTGGCTCCCCCCCCATTATTCCATCGCGTGCCAGTCTCTGGTGTGGCATAGATGCTGTCTCACATGGACCACAGCTGTTTGACTGCTGTTTATGTCTCGCACAAAACACATTCTTCGTTTTTTATGCTCTTTTGCTGTACAAAATAATATTCACCATCACCTGATCTCCCAGTATTTACACATCGTTCTGGTTGCTTGTTTTGCTGCTTCCGTTTTTGATTCCTGTGGGGGTGGGGGAAGGGAGGGTTGGATACAAGTGATGATGGCAAGAAAGAAATATGCGACCCAAGTGAGGGAACAAAGGATATGTCAGCGTATAATAGGCGACTGTATTACATGCCAACGTACCCCTAACTCTATCCATTCTGCTCGTTAGGGTAAGCATTCGTTGCCGGGTTAGTAGGGTCAGACACTATATTTCATTGGTGGTAAGGGGACCGAAATATTGGGTCAAAGGACAGCTCTTCAAGCGGTGACTACTAGGACACCGCGGTAGTTTCAAAACGCATCCGTTTTACTTCGATAGTGTAAGATCGTGTAGAGCGGGCCTCATTATTGCTCCTGTCAAGGATCCGTATAAAAGTGGGTCAGGTCAGCTAGGAATGATATCGCACATCTTGGTCGGAGTGAGGTAAAACCACCTGATCTCGCAATTCGCACACTTGCCGGTGCAACAAACTATTGTGCAACCCTACTAACCCGGCAACAAGTGCTTACCCTAAAAAAAACAATAGATAGGTTTAGGATGAGGTTGGCGCTCTTTATCCATAAAAATCCTATTACCACCGGCCCCCTATTGCTCGCTGACCTATAGGTCACATATTACGTTTTTGTCGTGATGATAATTGGACAGCCGCGGCTTTTTCTGACTCAATTTAAACTAACAAGCCCTCTTTTCTGTCCGCTTCTAGACGCACCGGCATGCTGCTAGATCCACTGGCAACTCTGGCTGTTCTCCGAAAATTCCTCCAACCCTATATCAATCGTGACATTAACGCCGTGATCAGTCGATACATGGATGTGAGTTCCACACAACACCGGGCACTTTTTACTCTCTCTCTCTGCTGCAACATTTCGTCCTACCCCGCGCGCGCGCGCTCGCGCGTGCCTTTCTTCCTCCGTCGGGCTGTTTTGCCCACGTCTCTCCCCCTTTCCCTACCTTGGTCCACTCAGAGGCTATTTATAGCAGGGAGAGTTGTAATTATCGCTCTTGGAGCGAGCGCAAGTTCCGTCTCCTATCGTTTTATGCTGTGTGGGAGGCGGCGACGGCCTCCAGGGCTTGCCACAAACACCTAAAACACAGACAGCAACGCACTCTTTATCGTTGCCATCATTTAGGCGACCCCAACCTGTACGGTGGCACAACTGCCCCCTTTACTTTCCTCGGGAGTTCACGCGCGAACTTCGGATCAAGGCCGCTGCGTCAGGTAGAGCGACAGAAGATAGATGAAATATGCGTGTCTGGGCTCTTAGTTACTTAAGCAGATGACCTATGTCATTATATGTAAACGGAAATGCTGAAATTTGTTTGAGACTATAAAGGATTGTTTAAGTGGTTTTAGGTGCCTTTATAGATTTACATTTTATAGAAAAACATCTACAAAATATTATTTTTCATGCTAATTTGGTAGCGAATTGGGTCTTCTCTAAAATTTATCCTTGAATAAGAGGTATCTTTCGGTTTTAAAAGGGTTTCTAATTATGAAATTTTTAAGATCGTGCAAGGCACATCTGTATTTATTACTGCTTACGAAATGCGCAACATGGTTGATCTCCACCACAAAGTTTCTTAAGCTCGATACAATGTTTTCCGGATAGTATAGAGATCTTTATGTTTTTCTTACGCGGAAAGTGTGTAACATGTAATTTGGCAGCCCTCTACGAGGGTGTACTGCAGGTCATTTTCAGAATTATTAGGGAATTTGAAAAAAAGGTTTTTTTAAAATCGCAAGTACAAATCCTTGAAGAATAAAATTTCAAAAACGTCGTAATTTAATACCAAACGAATGCAAGTGAACATATTTTTGAGCATGTTTTCTTAGAAATATTTGGAATTATAAACCCTCGAAATGAATGAATAAATGCATACCATTTAAGAAGCCACTTTTTCATGCGTGGTGGCGACCGGAAAGAAGCTCGTTCTAAACGCGACGTACTGGTGTGATTGGAATAGCTTGAGATTACGCTGCACGATGCCCCATCTAAGTAATACTTTCTAATCGAAAACACATTTCAGAATTTGATTTATCTTCTCAAGAGATAGGCCAGCTACCATATCTATGCTGTGAGTTTGGTAAAGCATTCAGGAATGGAACGACATTCAGCGCAAGCTAGCTGTAAACAAAGCCCAGACGCAACCGACAAAAACAACGAGCCCGTGGTTCAATGGTAGAGCGTTCGACTCAAATACCAAAGGTCGCGGGTTCGAATCCCAGGTGTGCCACACTTGGGATTGGGTATGACTGGCTAATGACGGCTAATAAGCCAGAAATGGCCATTTCGGTCTCCCTTGTCTTTGTCGGTTCCACATTATCATATATATATATATATATATATCGGGGAAATAACTTCTAAAATTATTTCCTGCAGGACATGGAGTCAGGTGATTCGGACATGACTTTTTAGGGTCAGACCCAAAATTTCAATGAACATTTGGGTCGAAGACAATCAACCACTGTGGAATAACCACGTAATGCCCATTCTACAAGCAAGTAGTACTGCAAGTAGTATGGATCTTATATTACAAAGACGTTATTCCCTTACTTCTGACATAGGTACTAGCTTTATATATATAAGTGGCCAATAGGAAGCTGTGAAGTCTCGTTAAGAAAATTCGCCACGCCCAGGTAGCTGATCCGGAAACAGAATAGCCAATGTGGTTTCCGTGCGGCTTTCAAGGCCCCACCCGCAAACCCCTTTTACTACCATTCCCACATAGGTGGTATTTCGCCAAAGAAATGGGCGGGTTGGTGAGGGAAGGGGCAGCCTGTATATATTACGATCCTCCTAAATGCGCTATCCTTGAGTCTGGAGTGGTACCACTTTCAAGCTCGTCCGCCAAGTTGGCTTCCTTCCAAACATAGTTTAGATAACCTAGCACAATACATACTTTAACCACTGTGAACTGAAACTGCTCATGTCGTACCACACAGTCCTGGAACCTTAACCGGTTTGCTTGCAGAGGAGAATTAAGACGGTCATGGTGGCGTCTGGCACCTACAGAACTCACTCCTTTCATGAAACCGTTCCACTGTCCAGCGTGTGGCGGCTCACTAATCGGGGCGCAAAGAAATGAAGCTATCCTGACAAGCGTAGCAAAAACTGGTACTGCTTAGGGGGGTGTGCGGTATGAGTGGATGAATTAAGTGTCGTAAAACAACTCGTTCGTGCCTGCGCACTCCGTTCGGTCAGGCAGCTGCCACCGACACGACATTATTTGGCGCCTTCAGCGTACCCACATTCACAATTTCACCACGTGACGCGGCTGTCCAGGCCCTCGTCATGTCGTCGTTGCGCCCTATTGGTTCGCCGTCACAGAGCCTGTGCACGCGCGCGCTAGCGCGTGTGTGTGCGTACCCAGTTAACGAAAAATACCAATGCTGGCTGTGTTGCCCTATTTAGCCCTCTCTCTCTCACTCACTCTCTCACTCACTCTCTCACTCACTCTCTCTCTCTTTCTCTCTCGTGTGCCTGGGCCTCAGAATTTCTAAAACGACGTGTTGCCTCGAAGGCCGTGACAGCTGCTGTTCTCGTCAGGAAGTTGTCCGCTTACAGAACCTGCCTGCACGGTTGGTGACTTAACAATAACAAAATCTGACATCGGTACCGGTTCCGAGGAGAGGTGGGGAGGGGTGAGGGGTTGATACTTGACAAAACCTCGTCCTAAATATTGCCAACACCTCGGGTGTCGCACCACCTGGGGTTGGGTATGACTGACAGACGAAGGCTAATAAGCCATAAATAGCCATTCCAGTCTTATCTTTATCGGTCATGTTATTATATATATATATATATATATATATATATATATATGATAGTGTGGGGCTCACCGATCGTAGGAACATGCATGTTCCGTTGTGCCCTGGAGCTCAGACTAGAGCCCTCGCGAGTCGCATAGCGACGTGTAGCATATGATGGAATGGAACCGACAAATACAAGGGGAGACCGGAATGGCCATTTCTGGCTTATTAGCCGTCATCAGCCAGTCATACCCAATCCCAAGTGTGGCATCATTCCATCATATGCTACACGTCGCTATGCGACCGCCTGCGAGGGCTCTAGTCTGAGCTCCAGGGCACAACGGAACATGCATGTTCCTTAAGCAGATCGGTGAGCCCCACACTATCATCATATTCCCGATCACAACCGACAAAACAACGAGCCCGTGGCTCAAATGGTAGAGCGTTCGACTCAAATACCAAAGGTCGCGGGTTCGAATCCCAGGTGTGCCACACTTGGGATTGGGTATGACTGGCTGATGACGGCTAATAAGCCAGAAATGGCCATTCCGGTCTCCCTTGTATTTGCCGGTTCAATTCCATCATATGCTACACGTCGCTATGCGACCGCCTGCGAGGGCTCTAGTCTGAGCTCCAGGGCACAACGGAACATGCATGTTCCTTAAGCAGATCGGTGAGCCCCACACTATCATCATATTCCCGATCACAACCGACAAAACAACGAGCCCGTGGCTCAAATGGTAGAGCGTTCGACTCAAATACCAAAGGTCGCGGGTTCGAATCCCAGGTGTGCCACACTTGGGATTGGGTATGACTGGCTGATGACGGCTAATAAGCCAGAAATGGCCATTCCGGTCTCCCTTGTATTTGTCGGTTCCATTCCATCATATGCTACACGTCGCTATGCGACCGCCTGCGAGGGCTCTAGTCTGAGCTCCAGGGCACAACGGAACATGCATGTTCCTTAAGCAGATCGGTGAGCCCCACACTATCATCATATTCCCGATCACAACCGACAAAACAACTAGCCCGTGGCTCAAATGGTAGAGCGTTCGACTCAAATACCAAAGGTCGCGGGTTCGAATCCCAGGTGTGCCACACTTGGGATTGGGTATGACTGGCTGATGACGGCTAATAAGCCAGAAATGGCCATTCCGGTCTCCCTTGTATTTGTCGGTTCCATTCCATCATATGCTACACGTCGCTATGCGACCGCCTGCGAGGCTCTAGTCTGAGCTCCAGGGCACAACGGAACATGCATGTTCCTTAAGCAGATCGGTGAGCCCCACACTATCATCATATTCCCGATCACAACCGACAAAACAACTAGCCCGTGGCTCAAATGGTAGAGCGTTCGACTCAAATACCAAAGGTCGCGGGTTCGAATCCCAGGTGTGCCACACTTGGGATTGGGTATGACTGGCTGATGACGGCTAATAAGCCAGAAATGGCCATTCCGGTCTCCCTTGTATTTGTCGGAGGGCGGGTGATGGCTTGTTCTCAATCTGGTCGGCGGCCAGCGTTCGCAAGTTGGCAGTAGTTGTCAGTACCCCCATCGACCGAAGCTACCGCCCCAGGCTGTTAATCGTGGTTGCGATCGCACCTCCGTGTGTATTCGCACCTGCCGGTTAAGTGGTTGAGGTGGCCGAGGCGATAACTGTTCCTTCGTCGGGTCAGGGTTGTGTTGCGATTGCGTGAGTGTCCACCATGGACTCACCCATGTTCGAATGCACGTTAGGCCCATGTTCACGTTGGCTCTTTCGATCATTGAGCTGCGTCCGAAGGGCTCGGTAGGCCGTAGGAAGCGTCAAACAACGATTGATGGAGGTTGTTCCCGTGTGTCAAGCCTCGATTGTTTCCCTTGCCACGCGGTAACTTCCCCGATATAGAATTTCGGCATTCTGGATGGCGAACGTGTGCCCAGAGTCAGCGCAATGGTCCGCCACCAAAGACAGTGGGTTCATTCTTCTAACCGCCCTCATGTGTTCTCCGACTCGGGTTTGTAGACGTTTCCTGGTTTCTCCAATGTAGTTGACTGCACAGAAATTGCATTGAACCCGGTAGATGACGTTTTTTGTTTCACCTTGGGGCAGGGGGGCTTTAAGCCTCATAACCAGACGTCGAATGGTTGACTCCGGCCGGTGGGTGATGTCGATCTCCATCGATCTTAGGAGACGGGAGACCGCCTCCGAAACACCGTCAATGTATGGCAACGCTCGCCATATCTTTGGCTGTTCGGTCGCTGGCCTTCGGCTTTGCCTGCACTGTCTGCTACGTTCGATGAAGTTGCGGGGATACCCGTTGGCCATTAAGAGGCGTTGGAGGTATCCAAGTTCTGCCTTTCTTTCGCCTGGATCGCTGCAGTGTGTTTCAGTCCTTTTGTATAGTGTTCGAACACAACTGCGTTTGTGGCATAATGGATGTTTGCTATGGTAGCTCAGGATTTGGCGGGTACTGGTGGCCTTCCTATACAACGTCGTTTTTAGGTCCCCACTGGGTTTTCGATGGACGAGTACGTCTAGGAATGGCAGCTGGTTGTTGACTTCCACCTCCATTTTAAACTGGATGTCAGGGAAAATAGAATTCAGGCTGTCATTACATTCCTTGACCATTTCCCGCTCGATGATGACAAAGGTATCGTCCACATACCGAGTCCAGAATTTCGGTTTGTAGTTTGCGAAAACCAGGGTCTCTAATTTTTGGAGTACTGCCTCTGCGATGAAGCCCAAGAGTGGCGATCCCATTCGTGTCCCCTTGACCTGCTCATACGTTGTTCCTTCGAAAGTGAAGTACGTCTTCAGGCAGAATTTTAAGAGCTGGATGAGATGTCTCCGTTTCACTGTCTCGTTGTACCTGCTCTCTGGACACACGTTCGCCTTCCAGAATGCCGAAATTCTATGTCGGGGAAGTGATCGCATGGCAAGGGAAACAATCGAAGCCTGGCACACGGTAACAACCTCAATCAATCGTTGTGTGACGCTTCCTACGGCCTACCAAGCCCTCCGGACGCAGCTCAATGATCGAAAAGAGCCAACGTGAACATGGTCCTAACGTGCATATGAACATGGGTGAGTCCATGGCGGACACGCACGCAATCACAACACAACCCAGGCCCGACGAAGGAACAGTTATCGCCTCGGCCAGCTCAACCACTTATCCGGCAGGTGCGAATACACACGGAGGTGCGATCGCAACCAAGATTAACAGCCTGGGGCGGCAGCTTCGGTCGATGGGGGTACTGACGACTACTGCCAACGTGCGAACGCCGGCCCCCGACCAGATTGAGAACAAGCCATCACCCGTCCTCCTCCAGTCCACCACGATCTCAGTAAACAGGCAAAGGATGATCGCCAAGGATGAAACACCACCCTGCTAATCAAGCAGCATGATGACTGAGGATCTCCACCCCAACCCGGCCCCTCCCCTACGCAAATTCAAAAACCTTAGTAATCCCGTATTAGCCGAAATGTTACCACCTATAAATACTGTGAGGCGCGGTACAATATTTACCGCCGACGATGAAATCTTGTTTGATTTTGAAAAGTCGTGACAATATAACCATGGTTCCCGTGATCATATATATATATATATATATATATATATATATATATATATATATATATATATATATATATATATATGGAATGGAACCGACAAATACAAGGGAGACCGGAATGGCCATTTCTGGCTTATTAGCCGTCATCAGCCAGTCATACCCAATCCCAAGTGTGGCACACCTGGGATTCGAACCCGCGACCTTTGGTATTTGAGTCGAACGCTCTACCATTGAGCCACGGCCTCGTTGTTTTGTCGGTTGTGATTGGGAATATGATGATAGTGTGGGGCTCACCGATCTGCTTAAGGAACATGCATGTTCCGTTGTGCCCTGGAGCTCAGTCTAGAGCCCTCGCAGGCGGTCGCATAGCGACGTGTAGCGTATGATGGAATGGAACCGACAAAGACAAGGGAGACCGGAATGGCCATTTCTGGCTTATTAGCCGTCATCAGCCAGTCATACCCAATCCCAAGTGTGGCACACCTGGTATTCGAACCCGCGACCTTTGGTATTTGAGTCGAACGCTCTACTATTGAGCCACGGGCTCGTTGTTTTTGTCGGTTGTGATCGGGAATATGATGATAGTGTGGGGCTCACCGATCTGCTTAAGGAACATGCATGTTCCGTTGTGCCCTGGAGCTCAGTCTAGAGCCCTCGCAGGCGGTTGCATAGCGACGTGTAGCGTATGATGGAATGGAACCGACAAAGACAAGGGAGACCGGAATGGCCATTTCTGGCTTATTAGCCGTCATCAGCCAGTCATACCCAATCCCAAGTGTGGCACACCTGGGATTCGAACCCGCGACCTTTGGTATTTGAGTCGAACGCTCTCTACCATTGAGCCACGGGCTCGTTGTTTTGTCGGTTGTGATCGGGAATATGATGATAGTGTGGGGCTCACCGATCTGCTTAAGGAACATGCATGTTCCGTTGTGTCCTGGAGCTCAGTCTAGAGCCCTCGCAGGCGGTCGCATAGCGACGTGTAGCGTATGATGGAATGGAACCGACAAAGACAAGGGAGACCGGAATGGCCATTTCTGGCTTATTAGCCGTCATCAGCCAGTCATACCCAATCCCAAGTGTGGCACACCTGGGATTCGAACCCGCGACCTTTGGTATTTGAGTCGAACGCTCTACTATTGAGCCACGGACTCGTTGTTTTGTCGGTTGTGATCGGGAATATGATGATAGTGTGGGGCTCACCGATCTGCTTAAGGAACATGCATGTTCCGTTGTGCCCTGGAACTCAGACTAGAGTACTCAAAGGCAGTCGCATAGCGACGTGAAGCATATGTTGATAATTTGGAACCGACAAAGACAAGGGAGACCGGAATGGCCATTTCTGGCTTATTAGCCGTCATCAGCCAGTCATACCCAATCCCAAGTGTGGAACACCTGGGATTCGAACCCGGGACCTTTAGTATTTGAGTCGAACGCTCTCACCATTGAGCCACGGGCTCGTTGCTTTTGTCGGTTGCGATCGGGAATATGATGATAGTGTGTGGCTCACCGATCTGCTTAAGGAACATTTATGTTCCGTTGTGCCCTGGAACTCAGACTAGAGTACTCACAGGCAGTCGCATAGCGACGTGAAGCATATGTTGATAATTTGGAACCGACAAAGACAAGGGAGACTGGAATGGCCATTTCTGGCTTATTAGCCGTCATCAGCCAGTCATACCCAATCCCAAGTGTGGAACACCTGGGATTCGAACCCGCGACCTTTGGTATTTGAGTCGAACGCTCTACCATTGAGCCACGGGCTCGTTGCTTTGTCGGTTGCGATCGGGAATATGATGATAGTGTGTGGCTCACCGATCTGCTTAAGGAACATTTATGTTCCTACTGTGCCCTGGAACTCAGACTAGAGTACTCACAGGCAGTCGCATAGCGACGTGAAACATATGTTGATAATTTGGAACCGACAAAGACAAGGGAGACCGGAATGGCCATTTCTGGCTTATTAGCCGTCATCAGCCAGTCATACCCAATCCCAAGTGTGGCACACCTGAGATTCGAACCCGCAACCTGTGGTAATTGAGTCGAACGCTCTACCATTGAGCCACGGGTTCGTTGCTTTGTCGGTTGCGATCTGGAATATGATGATAGTGTTTGGCTCACCGATCTGCTCAGCATATGCTACACGTCGGTATGCGACTGCCTTTGAGGGATCTAGTCTGAGTTCCAGGGCACAACGGAACATAAATGTTCCTTAAGCAGATCGGTGAGCCACACACTATCATCATATTCCCGATCGCAACCGACAAATATGAGCCCGTGGCTCAAGGGATGAGCGTTCTACTCAAATATTAAAGGTCGCTGGTTCGAATCCAAGGTGCTCCACACTTGGGATTGGGTAGACTGATGACGGCTAATGTCATGAAATGGCCATTCCGGTCTCCCCTTGTCTTTGTCGGTTCCAAATTATCAATATATATCCCAAAGTGTGCCACACTTGGGATTGGGTATGACTGGCTGATGACGGCTATTAAGCCAGAAATGGCCATTCCGGTCTCCCTTGTCTTTGTCGGTTCCAAATTATCAATATATATATATATATATATATATTGAATAGCTGAGGTAGAGTGCATTCCGAGATGATATAGTGAAGAAAATAGGGCTCGTCGGAAAATAGAGTTGTACTCGTGAATTTTCAAGTTGGTCACACCAACCCGTCGTCAGACGAAATGAACATTTCGTCTGACGACGGGTTGGTGTGACCAACTTGAAAATTCACGAGTACAACTCTATTTTCCGACGAGCCCTATTTTCTTCAATATATATATATATATATATATATATATATATATATATATATATATATCCCAAGTGTGCCACACTTGGGATTGGGTATGACTGGCTGATGACGGCTATTAAGCCAGAAATGGCAATTCCGGTCTCCCTAGTCTTTGTCGGTTCCATTCCATATATATATATATATATATATATAATAACATGACCGATAAAGATAAGACTGGAAATGGCTATTTATGGCTTATTAGCCTTCGTCTGTCAGTCATACCCAACTTAGGTGGTGCGACACCCGAGGTGTTGGCAATATTTAGGACGAGGTTTTGTCAAGTATCAACCCCTCACCCCTCCCCACCTCTCCTCGGAACCGGTACCGATGTCAGATTTTGTTATTGTTAAGTCACCAACCGTGCAGGCAGGTTCTGTAAGCGGACAACTTCCTGACGAGAACAGCAGCTGTCACTGCCTTCGAGGCAACACGTCGTTTTAGAAATTCTGAGGCCCAGGCACACGAGAGAGAAAAAGAGAGAGATAGCGAGGGCTAAATAGGGCAACACAGCCAGCATGGGTATTTTTCGTTATATATATATATATATATATATATATATATATATATATATATATATATATATATATATATATATGAGAGTGTGCAGCTCACCGATCTTCTTCAGGAACATTTTTGTTCCGTTTTCCCCTGGAGCTCACTTTAGAGCCCTCACAGGCGGTTGCATAGCAACGTGTAGCATATGTTGACAAGGTGGAACCGAAAAAGACTAGGGAGACCTGAATGGCCACTCCTGAATCAAGTGTCGTATCACAACTCGTTCGTGCCTGTGCTCTCTGCTTGGTCAGGCAGCTGTCACCGACACGACATTATTTGGCGCCTTCAGCGTACCCAAATTCACAATTTCACCACGTGACGCGGCTGTCCAGGCCCCCGTCTTGTCGTCATTGCGCCATATTGGCCGCCTCTAACTGGTACCCAACTCTCACCTGTGGCTCCTCAAAGTCGGGTTCTTCGCAGCGGCCACTCTCCGGGCAACCGTCACGACCGGCGGGCTAAACCAGGTGAGGATCTCTGGTGCTATATGTGCCTCCATACCCGGTACGTCTGACTCCCGAACTTCCCACCTTCCCCCTCTCAAAAAGTCCTACGGTGGGGGCGACAGCAGCCTCGTAGGCGGCCCAGAATAATGGGTTGCTCTCCTACTAAAACAAAACCGTGACACATAGTGGAGTTCGGCAGCCGTCTGGGATGTCCGAGCAGCCCTATTAAGGGACAGCGCTGCTTGCCTCCTCGCGGATGAAGGGGTTAGAAAATGTGCCCTAAACAAAGGCTGGTTATCACGTCTTCTGTAGCCGGCCGCGGCTCGCAGATCGCAAAATACGCGGTCGTAAAACTCAAACAAACAACATTACCCCCCGTCCCCATCCTCCTTGCCATACTATCCAGGCTGCTCGGGTGAGTCGACTCACAATCCTAGGAGCAACCGGCCGAAACGGAGGATGGCGCTAGTCGCTCGGGAACTGGCGCGCTACAAGGTGGACATTGCTGCTCTCAGCAAGACCCGATTCTCTGAGCAGGGTCAGCTGGAGGAGGTGGGTGCCGGCTACACCTTCTATTGGAGCGGCCGGCCAAAGGCAGAGCGACGCGACGCTGGTGTCGCCTTTGCCATCCGGAACGACATCATTGGACTTCTGCCCTGTCTGCCGCAGGGTATCAATGATCGCCTGATGAGCCTCCGTCTGCCTCTTCGGGGAGACAAGTTCGCAACCATCATCAGCGCCTACGCCCCTCAAGTGGACACGAACAATGACCAGCCGGTACTTGCAACAGATTTCCAGCGAAAAAGCACCGGGATCCGACGCAATTCCACCGCATGTCCACATGCACGGCAGGCCCCGGCTGATGGCAGAACTTAGAACTCTATTCCAGGAGATGTGGCGCCAAGGACAAGTTCCTCAGGATTTCAAAGACGCGACCGTCGTCCATCTCTACAAACGGAAGGGGAACCGGCAACTTTGTGATAAATACAGAGGCATCTCGTTGCTCAACATCGCCGGGAAGATCTTCGCCCGTATCCTTCTCAATCGTCTGAACGGTCACATAGAGTTGGGACTGCTCCCGGAAAGCCAATGTGGCCTCCGGCAACACCGCGGAACAGCCGACATGATCTTTGCCGCCTGCCAGCTACAAGAGAAGTGCCAGCATATGCGAAGTCACCTTTACACTACCTTCGTGGATCTGACGAACGCCTTTGACATGGTGAATCGCGATGGACTGTGGAACGTCATACAGAAATTCGGCTGTCCTGGGCGGTTCACGCACATGGTGCGTCAGCTTCATGACGGGATGACGGCGCGCGTCACTGACAACGGGACGGTATCCTAAGCATTCGCAGTGACCAGCGGAGTCAAGCAGGGCTGCGTACTGGCCCCCAACCTCTTCAGTCTCATGTTCTCGGCTATGCTGATGGACGCCTATCGTGATGAGCAGCCTGGTATCCGCATCGCCTACAGAACTGACGGGCACCTCCTCAACAGGCGGCGTATGCAGGCTCCAACGCGCGTGTCTACGTCTACAGTCCATGACTTGCTCTTCGCGGACGACTGCGCCCTTAACACCGTGACGGAGGAGGACATGCAAAGGAGCATGGACCTCTCGCCGAAGGCTGCGCCGATTTCGGATTAACAATCAGTACAGCCAAAACGGTTGTCATGCACCAGCCGCCACCCAGCACGGAATACAATGCTCCTCGAATCAATGTCAACGGTGCTCAACTCAAAAACGTGGAAACCTTCGCTCATCTAGGAAGCACGATTTCGCGCAACACGAGAATCGATGACGAGGTTGCCCAACGGATCTCCAAAGCTAGTCAGGCCTTCAGCCTAACACGGAAGTCCTGGAACGGACCGGAATCATCAGCATCCACGCAATGCTGAGGCAAGTACAACTGCGATGGAGCGGCCACCTGGTGAGAATGGACGATGATCGACTACCAAAACAACTTTTCTATGGAGATGTGGCTACGGGTGCGCGCCGACAGGGAGGTAAAAAACGACGTTACAAGGACACTTTGAAGAAATCTCTAAAGCAACTGCAAATCAACCCGGTGATCTGGGAGGACCTCGCCCGGAACCGACCAGCCTGGAAGATGATAGTGAAGACTGCGGCAGCAATCTACGAAGCCAACCGAATCGCCGCCGCCAAGGCCAAAAGAGCGGCTCGAAAGTCACCAGCGCCCCCGATCAAAACCGCCAATGACCAAGCCCTCCCAACGTACCCGCGCTGTCAACGCACCTTCCGCGCGCAAATCAGTCTGTTAGGACATCTTCGAACGCAATGCACCAACAATCCGAAAATTCCAACTTCTACGTCGAATTCTGCCAAAGCTCCTTCGTAATCCCCCACTCTCAGTCCTGGCATCAATTCCATTACTCCTACCATCATAGAAACCACATCCCAATACTCATCACCTGTTACCTCCACCACCGCCGCCACCACCACCATCAGCGATGGGGACTCTTTTAAACTGTCCTCAATGCGACCGCACATTCACCTCACGCGTCGGCCTGATCGTTCACTTGCGAGTCCATCGTACAGAGACTGGTGAGCCAGTGCCTGGGGCTCCGGCATACAGTCGCCGCGCCCGCCTTCACTGCTCTCACTGCTCCCGCACATTTACACACCGCATGAGCCTATTAGGACACATGCACCTCCGCGACAACCTGCGGTAAACCACCGGAGGCTAAACTACATCAGCCCACACTACCTTCACCAATACATAGACAACACCCTCACCATTATCCTGTACCCGGGAATATCACGGTTTCCTAGAACTCGTGGCTTGGAAGGCTGCCAATCTGACGCTTACACCAGACCACGCCGTCGGCCCAGTGTATGTATTGTGTGTGATGAGTGACTAATAGTGGACTGGGAGTCAGACGGCGATGGCTCCTCCATATCCCCTGAGTAAGTGAATCTTGGTGTGTGCGTTATTGGGCCAGGTCGTACTGTGGCGCGCGAAAACGGGTACGCCGACCCGTCAGCCAATGTGCTTCTCCCACATCAGACAACTGACCGGCTCGGACAATGGTCTATTTGTGGGGGTGGGGGAGAGTGAGGTCAACAGCTCAGCGCATTTTCCTCACTATAAACAATCTGACCCGCTTGAAACTATCATGTTGCGCTTAAAGCCGTGGCTTGGAAGGTTGCCAACTGACGGGATAACTCGGATCGCGTGGTCATCCCAATGTGTGTTTTGTCTGGAGGGGCTGACTGGCGGACTGAGAATCAGGCTGCAATGGCTCCTTCTTAATGTGGTCTTTATGGCATTCCCACTCCGTGGGATCTGAGCCAGGTTTGGTGGCATGCCCAGGGGCGGCTTCGGCCGCGCCAGTCTTCTGTGCTCTCTCTCTCGCCTCCGGTCGTCTCTACTCTGTCATGACACCGTGCTCAGGTTCGGGAGGAGGAGAGAGTGCGGTAGCTGCAGCGCAAGGCTACTATCACTTTAAACTAATCTACGCGCAAGTCACCGTCCCTGAACCACCCTGCTGTGGATCATACGGTGGACATCGTCGGACTACGACGATCGAACTATCGCGTCGTGTGTGCCCAGTTAACGCAAAATACCCCTACCGGTCGTGTTGCCATATTTCGACCCTCTCTCTCTCTCTTTCTCTCTGCCTCTTCTAATATTAGCCGCTTTGTGGCTCGTGGCAGGGCTCGAGAGTAAGCCTCAAGACAGAGCGGATCGAGTGAGTTTCTTAGCGATCGGTGAGCATTCAGTAACGAATGCAAATCAATATTTCCGATCTAAACCGGCAACGAAACGAGCCCGTGTATCAATGGTTAGAGCGTGTGACTTCTGATTAAGCGGTTGCGGGTTCGATCCCCGGGTGGTGAACAACCTGGGGTTGGGTATGACTGGCTGATGACGTCTCATAAGCCAGAAATGGCCATTCCAGTCTCCCTTGCTTTGCTGGAAACATCTGTCTCTTCCACTACTTGCCGCTGTGAGACTAGTGGCAGTGCTCGAGAGTGAGCCTCAAGGAAGACCGGAACGAGTGAGTTCCTTTATCTATCGGTGAGCGTTCATCAACGAATGCAAAACCTCGTCCTCTTTGAGCGTTTTCCAGGTGCGTCGGTGTGCGCACAACTAGTGTTGTCGTTTTCATGGCACTGGCACAAATTTCCTCTTTTAGCCACCGGCCTTTGTGTGATCCTTGCTAATTCCATAAATAGATCACACGTGCCCTGGAAGTAATTGAGCGGTAGGACCCTCGCGACTAGTGAAGTACTGCGTCGTAAGACACACTTCAAAGAACTTGTTTTTATTTTGTCCGAGTAAATTAAACCCTGCGTATTTATGGTCCCGGCACATCGTCAGGCTTGCCCCCTAAAACGGGCCACGCGGCAAATACGCTGCACCAACCCCGGAGGGCCTGAATACGGTATGCCAGGCGTTATTTGGGGATGCGCGCCCGTAAAAATGTCACACATGAAGGAGGTGTCGTGGCACGCCTTGGCGCAGACTTACGCTGCACCAGCCATCCTCGCCCGATTTCGCCTTTTCTTTTTTTACCCGTGTCCCGATGCTCTGCCCGTGCAGTTAAGGAAGTAGCGAGTGCGGTAGATTCAACACAAGTCTAATATCACGATAGATTTCTTCACATGCAAGTCACCACTGTTCATGATAGTTTACTAGGTTAATATCAATACCATCGTGCGGTCTCTTCGACTCAAGAAAGTCAAGTGCGTCCTCGGCTTTTTAAATAACGGCAGAAGGCCCCGTCGACTGGAGCCGACCTGATTATAAGCGCTAGGAAATGGCTCCCAGGCATTTTACCCTTCAATCAGATAACTTAACCGTTGGCTTTTTGCGTGTTTACATTTTAGCTACCTTTAAGTGTTTTTACTGGTACTTCTTCTTCTCTCACAGGAATTCTTTTCCATTGCGTTCAAGAACATTCGTAGAAACCTTGGCGAGTCTGCTCTCGGTGATGGGGATCTCCAGCATTTGCAGTATAGCATAATGAAAAACGTAAGCCAACCGTCCTCCGCCTGCTCATTCCCTTATCTGCTCAACTTTCTCTCCATCCCGAGCAACAACGGTTACTCACAAACTGGCATTTAATTTGAATTTTTCCAGGCCACCGCCCAGTTTCGACCACCCTCTCATCAGTCCGATGAACAATCATGCCTACATTTAGGCATGGATCAACATCTCCATACCCAGTCTGCGTCGCCACACGAGACTCCTATCCCTACGGTCCGTGAATCTCATCGTTCCCTCCGCCATTCGGTCCTCCCCCGGAAGCCAGTCCCGCAGGAGCATGACTCCGGGCGGGAGGCACGGGCCATCACCGAGGAGTACAGACGCTCCGAACTGTGTGAATTACTCCCTCCCGGCTCCCCAAACCGCGTCTCACCTTCACCGTCTTTGGAGTTCTCCCCTTTGCCGCCACCACTACCGCCTGCAGATGGGTCCACTGTTCCCTCCAGGAAGTCGAAGAGACTTTCCAGCCAGGCTCCACCTCCTCCTACCTCGGTCGCTGCCACCGCTCCTCTCTTAAACGGTGACCTTCAATCTGATAGATTCGGCCACCATCACTTAAACCCCCTGTCTTGCGGCAGCAACGTTGGGGCGCCGAGTTCCATGTCTGTCAGCAGTCGTTCGCCTTCTACGGGACCGCCCTCGCAGCTGGGCCTTCAGTCAATTGCTGAGGGTGATGAGGACGACGTCGCCACCTCCCCCTCACCGCCATCCAGCCCAGAGTCGGGTTTTTCCATGGCAAAACCTGAGGCGTCCACTGTCACGGCGCCTCTGCGTGCCACCAAGCGTAACCATCAGCGTATTTTTCGGCATTATAACAACTATTCCGGTGGGGGTGGCAGTGGCAGTGCTGGCAAACGACGTCTTGGAAACTCTGAGCATTTATCACATCTCGCCGATCCCTACGCGCTGTCCTCGGAGTTGGACGAGGGAAGCGACCAGTTTGAGAAGTCTGCGTCCCTGGTTCCAGTAGGTGTCTTGCCCTGCCTTTCATGCATGTACTTGGACCTTATGATAGTTCAGTGTCGCGTGAGGTTGTTTATCTCAATGACATGACCGATCAGACGCACATGTCTGCACTACAAACGACACCCATTGGTTGCTTCCGCCCGCTCTTAGACCAACTCCACGGGTTTTTATACCGTGGGGCGGGAATCGGATGACATTGGACGCTCTCCTCGGCCATTGTCTTTAATAAGAGTGACTTTGCTGATGAAAATCAGACCGCCTCCTGGAGCTTTCTTGCTGTCTCTAGTGTTTTTTGGAATTTTAGTTTCAGCGACTAGCTGCAGCACACCATGGCAGATGGATTTATAAGTCGGCTGTTCTAGGGAATATCATCCAATCTGATCTGAAATCGCGTGACTGTGCTTTGCAGTTATTAATTATTGTCGAACAATCCGTGCCTCTAGTTCTTTTCACCTGATTGGACAAATGATTATTAGGCCAGTGTCTTTCTCGGAGTCTGTTTTATATGCAACCTTGCGATGCTTTTTCGATGGCAAATGCGCCATTATTCCACCTTTTTAGTAGTCCTACCTAAGCTTGGTATCATTATTTCCCATAAAGTCAAGCCGTGGCCTATGCTTCAGGCCTTTTCGTTACGTTCTCTCATTCGAATCAAGTGACAGTCGGCTTAACAACTCTGGGCCAGAGGGTAGCTGCTCCGGATTTGGACATTTTGCATCTCACACTGACTGCCAGGACCAACAGATGTCTTGGCACCCAGCTACTGTTCGCCTACAACCGCATAGCCGGTATCTTCGGATTCCGTCGACTTTCCGCCACAGGCTTTTAAGCACCGTCGGGACTGAGGGAGAGCAGGATAAACTCACACAACTGATGAGGGCAAAAGAAAACGTGCTGGCCATATGACCCTCTGATATGGTATCAAAAATCTGGTTGCCATAGAGCAACTCCATGGTATTTTTTTAAAGAAGGTTTAATGGCGCTGGCAGGATGATGTCACACGCGCTCTTCGTGCTGTTTGTGAAAAAAATTCCCACGTCATTCGCGAAACCGGAGCAATAAAGAGAATTCCCAGGCCTAGTGACATTTCGACTGTCGCTAGCGACGAAATCCACCGGGTGTCCCACAGAGTGAAAGTAGCCCCGGTAACTTGCACGTACATAATGAGTCGAATTTGCGCCGCGTCTACCGCACGCTCCCCCCCTCCCCGTTACCCGCCAGGCTCCGGCACAGTGCCAGACAATGCTAAACAGCCCGTCCCAGCGTTCCACACATGCGATCTGCCCCACCCTCCCCCCTCGGATCCCATATCGGTAAGTGTCTTAAAGGTCGCATTAAGAAGGAGACTTTGCGGCCTGACTCAGTTCTCCAGTTGCTGCATAATACTCCAATGAGGACTGAGTTATCGCGTGCGTTGGCAGCCTTCCGAGCCGCAACTCATAGCGCGTCGTATGTGGCAGATTGAAGCCTGCTCTGATGCGCCGTGAGGATTAATTATGTGTAGTGTCGGTCTCGCTTTCTCCTCCGTGCCTACAACATCTACAAATACTGCCTGGCTGGTTATGACGAGGCTACGGGTTATTAGCAGGGGGTATGCGGGAAAAATAAGCAACGGATCTTACCCAGCTAGATCTCCATGAGCAGGCGCCAGGGTTTAAACACGGAACCCCGTAACGGTCAACGCACTTTCTACCCTATCAGTGACGCGATAATCGTCACACGCGGTGGCTGCGACCCCGATCAGCAGTAGGTGGTCGTGTAGCCCTCGAAGGAGATCGCCGAACCACAGGAGCGACCAGTCCGATTGACCCGTGGGCAACTGCGACTTTCCGCGCATTCTCCATCTATCCAAGTGAACAGTAGCTCCAATTTTCCGAAACACCAGTCAGCGAGTAAGGCTCATCCCAGCGACCTCCTCCGACTTATTTGCACACAACTGTTGCCCCTCACTGATGCTACTCATCGTTTGGGCATCTCGCACGCATTTAACTCCTAAGAAGTAAAATTTTGGCCATTGTTACCCCATGTATCTCTTATCTATTATTTATTCCGACTTATAATTTCATACTTTTATTCTAGGGCGCTGGCGCATCCCTAGGCGATATGGATTCAAGGCAAGTGCACACTTTGCTCGGGCTACCTTCCTTCGTTTCCCCACATTTCAACGCCTTTTGTTTTTGTTTTTCTGAACTTACGCCATTTAACTTTTATGCGCTCTAAACACGGCAGCAGCGAGTATAACTCCATGCTTTTTACCGTAGCATGCTAAATAGCATACCCCTCACCAACTGTACTAGTGACTGGCCAAAGTCTTTCTTTTCTCTCTCTCTCTCTCTCTCTCTCACACACACACACACACACACACACACACACACGACAGTTCGACCGTCGTAGTCCGACGATGTCCACCGTATGCTCCATGGAAGTGGTGCAGGACAGTGACTTGCGCGTGATTTAGTTTTAAGTGATAGTAGACTTGCGCTGCATCTACCGCACTCTCTCCTCCTCCCCCACCTGAGTCCGGTGTCAAGACAGAGTCAAGAAGACCGGAGGCGGGAGAGGACGCAGGTGGCTGGCGCGGCTGGGTCCCTTAAGTCCTAGCCGCCCCTAGGCGTGCCACCACACCTCCATGTTCGGCATTTGTTATGGGAGCGCAACCCGAATAAAGCATGCCGTGCCCTGATGTGGCCTTCCGTGTTGGTCCAACGCATCTACCACGTGGCCCGTTTAGGGGGCACACAAACACACACGACAGTTCGACCGTCGTAGTCCGACGATGTCCACCGTATGCTCCATGGGAAAGCGAGGGACGTGACTTGCGCGTGATTTAGTTTAAAGTGATAGTAGACTTGCGCTGCATCTACCGCATCTCTCCTCCCCACCTGAGCCCGGTGTCAAGACAGAGTCAAGAAGACCGGAGGCGGGAGAGGACGCAGGTGGCTGGCGCGGCTGGGTCCCTTAAGTCCTAGCCGCCCCTAGGCGTGCCACCACACCTCCATGTTCGGCATTTGTTATGGGAGCGCAACCCGAATAACGCATGCCGTGCCCTGATGTGGCCCCCGTGTTGGTCCAACGCATCTACCACGTGGCCCGTTTAGGGGGCACAACACACACACGACAGTTCGACCGTCGATTTCGACGAGGTCCACCGTATGCTCCACACCAGGTGGTGCAGGGACGGTGACTTGCGCGTGAATTAGTTTTAAGTGATAGTAGCCTTGCGCTGCATCTACCGCACTCTCCTCCTCCCCACCCTGAGCCCGGTGTCAAGACAGAGTGAAGAAGACCGGAGATGGGAGAGGGCGCAGGTGGCTGGCGCGGCCGGAGCCGCCCCTGGGCGTGCCACCACACCTGGCTCGGATCCCACGGTGTGGGAGTGCCATAAAACTACATTAAGAAGGAGCCATTGCAACCTGACTCTCAGTCCGCCAGTCAGCCACTCCACACAAAAACACACATTGGGCTGACCACGCGGTCCGAGTTATCCCGTCAGTTGGCAACCTTCCAAGCCACGGCTTTTAGCGCACCGTGATAGTTTCAAGCGCGTCAGATTGTTTATAGTGAGGAAAATGCGCTGAGCTGTCGACTCACTTCTCTCTCACTCCCTCACAATCAGACCACTGTCCGAGCCGGTCAGTTGCCTGATGTGGGAGTGGCGCATTGGCTGACGGATCGGCGTACCCGTCTTCGCGCGCCACAGCACGACCTGGCCCCCATAACGCACACGCCAGGATTCACAAACTCAGGGGATATGGAGCAGCCATCGCCGTCTGACTCCCCAGTCCACTGGTCAGCCACTCGACACACACAGCACATACACTGAGCCGACGGCGTGGTCTGGTGGAAGCGTCAGATTGGCAGACTTCAGCCACGGTTTCTAGGAAACCGTGATATACTCTGGTAAATGGTGATTGTGAGGGTGTAGTCGATGTATTGGTGTAGGTAGTGTGTGCTGATGTAGCTTAGCCTCCGGTGGTTTACCGGAGGTTGTCTGAGTGCATGTGTCCTAAGAGGCCCATGCGGTGTAAATGTGCGGAGCAAGGAGGTCAGTGAAGGCGGGCGCGTCGACTATATGTCGGAGCCCCAGGCACTGGTTCACCAGCCTCCGTGCGATGGATTCGCAGGTGACCGGCCAGGCCGATGCGTGATTGAAGTTGCGGGCGCAGTGTGGGCAGGAGAAATCGGTAGAGGCTGGGGCGATGTCATTCATGGTAGTGGGGTGGCAGGGCTAAGAATGGCAGGAGCGGAGGGTGTGAATGGTATCGTGTTGTCGGCATTGTGGTGAATTCCGCTGTCATGGATGCGCATGTGACCGAATAGGCCCATGCGATGAGTGAATGCGCGAGTACAGTGAGGGCAGTGGAGGCGACGATCTCTGCTGTGTGATGGTGTTCCAGGCACTGGCTCACCGGTCTCTGTACGATGTATTCGCAAGTGACCGACCAGGCCGATGCGTGAGGTGAATGTGCGGTCGCATTGAGTACAGCTTAGAGAGATTCCCCATCGCTGATGGTGGTTGTGGTGGTAGTAGTGAAGGCAAAGGCAATGGTGGTTGCGGTGGTGGGGGTAACAGGTGATGAGTAGATGGATGTGGTCTCTATGATGGTGGGAGTAATGGAATTGATGTCAGGAGTGAGGGTGGGGGAGTCAGAATGAGGGTTGGCAGAATTTGACGTAGAAATTGGAATTGTGGGATTGTTGGTGCATTGCGTCCGAAGATGTCCGACCAGGCCGATTCGCGCGCGGAAGATGCGTTGACAGCGCGGGCATGTTGGCAGGGCCTGGGCATTGGCGGTGTTGGTGCGGGGCGCTGGTGACTTTCGTGCCGCTCTTTTGGCCTTGGCGGCGGCGATCCGGTTGGCCTCGTAGATTGCTGAACCAGTCTTCACTGATCTTCTCCATGCCGGTCTATCCTGGGCGAGGTCTTCCCAGGTCGCCGAGTTGATTTGCAGTTGCTTCAGCGATTTCTTCAAAGTGTCCTTGTAGCGTCGTTTTTGACCCCCTGCCGACGAGAACCCGCAGCGACATCTCCGTAGAAAAGTCGTTTGGGTAGTCGCTCGTCGTCCATTCTTACCAGGTGGCCGCTCCATCGCAGCTGCACTTGCCTCAGCATGGCATGGATGCTGAGGATTCCGGTCCGCTCCAGGATTCCCGGTCCGGTATCCTGTCTTGCCATCTCAGCTTCAGTATTCTGCGGAGGCAGCTGAGATGAAAGTGATTCAGCTTCCTGGCTTGGTTCGAGTAGACGGTCCAGGTTTCCGCTCCGTAAAGGAGTGTCGACAAGACGACGGCCTTGTACATCTTCAGTTTGGTGTTCAGGTGAATACCGTGGCGATTCCACACGGAGGCCTGCAGTCGGCCGAAGGCCTGACTAGCTTTGGAAATCCGTTGGGCAACCTCGTCATCGATTCTCGTGTTGCGCGAAATCGTGCTTCCTAGATAAGCGAAGGTCTCCACGTTTTTGAGTTGAGCACCGTTGACATTGATTCCAGGGAGCATTGTATTCCGCGCTGGGTGGCGGCTGGTGCATGACAACCGTTTTGGCTGTACTGATTGTTAATCCAAAATCGGCGCAGCCTTCGGCGAAGAGGTCCATGCTCCTTTGCATGTCCTCCTCCGTCACGGTGTTAAGGGCGCAGTCGTCCGCGAAGAGCAAGTCATGGACTGTAGTCGTAGACACGCGCGTTGGAGCCTGCATACGCCGACTGTTGAGAAGGCGCCCGTCAGTTCTGTAGGCGATGCGAATACCAGGCTGCTCATCACGGTAGGCGTCCATCAGCATAGCCGAGAACATGAGACTGAAGAGGGTGGGGCCAGTACGCAGCCCTGCTTTACTCCGTTGGTCACTGCGAATGCTTCGGATACCGTCCCGTTGTCAGTGACGCGCGCCGTCATCCCGTCATGAAGCTGACGCACCATGTGCGTGAACCGCTCAGGACAACCAAATTTCTGCATGACTTTCCACAGTCCGTCACGATTCACCGTGTCAAAGGCTTTCGTTAGATCCACGAAGGTAGTGTAAAGGTGAGTTCGCATCTCCTGACACTTCTCTTGTAGCTGGCGGGCGGCGAAGATCATATCGGTTGTCCCTGCGGTGTCGGCGGAAGCCACATTGGCTTTTCCGGGAGCAGGCCCTGCTCTAGATGACCGTTAAGACGATTGAGAAGGATACGGGCGAAGATCTTCCCGGCGATGTTGAGCAACGAGATGCCCTCTGTGATTATCACAGAGTTGCCGGTTCCCTTCCGTTTGTAGAGATGGACGATGGTCGCGTCTTTGAACTCTGAGAACTTGTCCTTGGCGCCACATCTCCTGGAAGAGTGTTGTGAGTTCTGCCATCAGCCGGGGCCCACCGTGCTTGTAGACTTCCGGTGGGATTGCGTCGGATCCCGGTGCTTTACCGCTGGAAATCTGCTGCACGGCCCGGATGGTTTCTGGTAGGGAAGGCGGCAGATCCAGGTCATTGTTCGTGTCCACTTGAGGGAGCTGGTCAATGGCAGCATCGGAGATGGCTGATGAGCAATTAAGGACACTTCTGAAGTGCTCGGCCCAGCGCTTCAGAATTTGCGATTTCTCTGTCAGCAGTGTTGTCCCATCAGAGCTGAGCAGCGGTGCGGACCCCTTGATACACGGGCCGTAGATGGCCTTGATGGCTTTGAAAAAGTTTTTCATTTCATTGCGGTCCGCATACCCCTGGATTTCTTCAGCCTTTCGGATCATCCAGGCATCCTGCATCTCCCGCAGCCGTTGTTGTACAAGGCGCCGGCTGTACAAGGCTTTGTGTAGTCTATTCTTCTCCGCGAGTAAGTTGCTGATGTCGGCGTCATTGTCGTCAAACCAGTCCTGGTGTCGACGGTGTGCGCGTCCGAGTACATCGAGGGCGGTGGACTGGATGACATTTCGCAGTTGACACCATCGTGTCTCCACGGTATCGTTATCATCTGGAGCATGCAGGTCCTCCAGTTTCTCGGTTATTTGGTTGCTGAAATCAAAACAGTGAGCAGGGAAAAATTTAATAAAAGAGTATTTAACTTGCATGGCGGCCTCTTACCTTGGGGCCTTCGTCGGGGTTGCAGTCGGAGCCCTCATCTGGGAGATGACGAGGCGGTGATCTGTCCAACCATCGGCATCGCGGATCACCTTTGGTTACCAGCATCGTCCTGTCGATCTCGCCTCCGGACGAGAACATAGTCCAGCAGATGCCAGCGCCGCGACCGAGGGTGCATCCACGTGGCCTTCTCCCGCGTCGGAAGGCGGAAGAAGGTGTTGGACAGCAGGAGACGGTGTTCCGCACACGTGCGCAGAAGAAGGAGGCCGTTAGCGTTGCAGCTACCCGAGACCGTGGGGACCCAGCACTCCCCTGCCAGGCAGCGTGGTCCATCCCGACGCGGGCATTGAAGTCACCAAGGACAATTAACTTGTCCTCTTTCGGCACAGTCGCCAGCAAGGCGTGCAGGTCCTCGTAGAATTTGTCCTTCGCCGCATCAGAGCTCGTCATTGGGGAGCGTAGGCGCTGATGATGGTGGCGAACTGGTCTCCCAAAGAGGCAGGCGGAGGCTCATCAGGCGATCATTGATACCCTGCGGCAGACAGGGCAGACGTCCCACGATGTCGTTACGGATGGCAAAGGCAACACCAGCGTCGCGTCGCTCTGCCTTTGGCCGGCCGCTCCAGAAGAAAGTGTAGCCGGCTCCCCACCTCCTCCAGCTGACCCTGCTCAGAGAATCGGGTCTCGCTGAGAGCAGCAATGTCCACCTTGTAGCGCGCCAGTTCCCGAGCGACTAGCGCCGTCCTCACGTTCCGGCCGGTTGCTCCTAGGATTGTCTAAAAGGGAACGAACATTCCAGGCTGCTAGTGTGAGTGGACTCACCCGAGCAGCCTGGAGAGTATGGCGAGGGGGATGAGGGACGGGGGGGTATTGTTGTTTGTTTGAGTTTTTACGACCGCGTAGTTTGCGATCTGCGAGCCGCGGCCGGCTGCAGAAGACGTGAGAACCAGCATTTTTTTAGGGCACATTTTTCTAGCCCCCTTCCTCCGCGAGGAGGCAAGCAGTGCTATCCCTAAATAGGGCTGCTCGGACATCCCAGACGGCTGCCGAACTCCACTATGGGTCACGGTTTTGGTTTTAGTGGGAAGAACGACCCGAGTTAGTCTGGGCCGCCTACGGGGTTGCTGTCGCCCCCCACCGTAGGACTTTTTGAGAGGGGGGAGGTGGGAAGTTCGGGAGTCAGAGATACCGGGTGTGGAGGCACACACAACACCGGAGACCCTCACCTGGTTTAGCCCGCCGGTCGTGACGGTTGCCCGGGGTGTGGCCGCTGGGAAGAACCCAACTTCGAGGAGCCACAGGTGAGAGTTGGGTACCAGTTAGAGGCGGCCACAGGAGCATTCACCACCTGTACGAGACAAATGGAGCGACCAAATGCAAGCTGTGTGGTGCTGCCCCTAACTAGTACCCCTACACCCCACACACACACACACACACACACACACACACACACAAACACACACACACACACACACACGCTTCGTACCAGTCAGTACTCATCTCCAGCTCACCAGCGACACTTCGGCAGCCGGGATAATTGCCAGGAGAAGTCCACGTCTCCTGGCTACATTATCTTTTTATCTTTTTATACAGTCGAGGCCACTCTCCGGCGGACAGATCTACGGGCCCCAACGTCTCCCTGCCTTCACCAATATCATCGACCTCCAAATCCATTATAACCAACGAGGACACCTTTCGTTCTGGGTTCTGTCGCCAATGCGTAAGTCGATCGTCCATCCACTAATATTTCCGTCTCCCTGCCGTGTCATTTGCTGGTCATTCACGGTGTCTTTTTTCTTTCAACACCTTTTTTTCCCTATAGTAGTAGGGATTACAATTCGTGCCTCGGGCAGTCGTGGATGTGCAGACTGTAACGCAGTTCTGTCTGACCTTTTGGGCACACGCATTAGCCATTTTAGCAAAAACACCACCGTCTGCCAGTCACTCCTCGTTGTTGTCTAGCCGGAAGCGAGTTTGTGGAGTCTGGCAATAGGAGCACTGAGTTTGATGGGCAAACGGGTTGAGTGGGTTAATTTAATGAATTCCGCAGCAGTTCGAGTGCATCGCGGTTCGCCTTGTTTGCTGCCCGTGTGTGATCCGGTTGATCCTGTCACCTAATCTCTCTCTCTCTCTCTCTCTTCCCCCTCCCCTCTTCATCAAGTAAAATGAAAAGTATGGGTAGTAGTTAGTGAAACTTCAAATGGCCTAAAAGCTTGGATGACGTACTGGTGAGCATGAAGTACGGTGGATATACGATCTCACGAAATGTTAACCGAAATTGTGAAATACGTTTACGATTCGAACATTAAATTACTTAGGTGGTAAGCTTGTTAAATTTATTATCGTACCGCATCATCCCATGATATTTTAGTCAGTTCAGAATTCCGGCTTTTCAACAAGCTTCTATACGGTCGCCTGCGAAGAACAAACTCTGTACATATACTTTATATTTACATTGCCTATTTTATTTAATTTCATTATTTTCTATCTTATTTATATTTTATAGAGATCATGCACGAAAATATTTTTTCTGGTAATAATTTGTTATACAAATACCTTAAACTTTTATCCTTGTAAAAATTGTATCGGACGGTTTTTTAAGTTTTCAGTTATGCATTTTTAAGACCGTAAAATGTCTTTTCATAAAGTATCGTATCAATGAGGATTGTACAAATTGGTCCGTCTCCAATGCACAATTTTGTGAGCACTGTATTGAGAAAAAAGCTATGATTTTATTTAGGCGGAATGTATACAACATGTAGTAGTAGTTTGCAGAGGGAAGTTGTGGCGGGTGGGGGTGGTCGGTCGGTGGAAAAGGAGCTTGTTCAAAGCTGGCCTCCTGAACTATCTTGGTGCACGACCACAGCCTTAGCCTTGAGTAATTCTTTCGAATCGAGAGCGCATATTTCAGAATTTCGGTTAGCATTTCATGCAAATTGAACTATCTTGGTGCACGACCACTGCTATTACAGCCTTAGCCTTGAATAATTCTTTCGAATCGAGAGTGCATATTTCAGAACTTCGGTTAGCATTTCATGCGATAGCACATATACTGTAGTTGATCAGGTATCCTGCATCGTCATCCATACTCTCGAAGCCAGCCATTCCTTCGATGTCACAGTTGCAAAATCAATGGCCGGTGCCAGATGCAGGCTAGGTCATGAGTCGGTTTTGAGGCTCATTCACGCACTCATCTCAGCAAAACCACGTCCAGACTTGTTCTGTTGGTGCTGGCATAGCCTAGTCTTTGTCACGGGCTCCGAGCTTGCCCAGCCTTCTTTACCTAGGCCCCCTAAACAGGACAGACACCAGAGATCACTTTAGATCCGTTTATTCATGGGAAAACGGGGCTAAATGGGGCGAACTCCGACGTTTTTTGCTATCCAGGAGTTTTCCTACGTTATTACAAGCTACAGGTCAAAACATTTTGCTTTTAATGCGTAGTCCTATGAATAAACATTAATATAGGCCGGAAAATTTGGAATATATCCCTTCAGAGAACGAAAAATTGTGTTTTGTTTTCACGAAAATCAGGCGAACGCAAGTTTGAGAGCTTACATTATTTTCGAAAAATCGCGTTTTGCAAATTTATGACGATTTGTACCAAAAAGCGCTGTAATAAACTTTTGTGAATATACTTTGTTTTACCACACCGATAATTAGGACCTGCAACGCGCATATATACGAGACACGATGATATAGCGCGACTTCTCGCAGTCACGGCGTACGCGAAACTTGAAAATACAATTTAAGTCTGCAGTTGACTATAAATTAATAAGAAAACTTGAAACGAAAGGGGCGGAAATTGACATTTTATCGCAAACTCTTAGTATAGGTTCGGCCACTCTCTTTTGTGTTTGAAAGCTTAGAACTAGACTCAGAAGTAAGCAAAGATATATAAAAACGCTGTAATAGAAAGAGAAAAGAGATTTCTTTAATTTTCAACGGAAATTATTTCCCTACTTTTCAGTGAAGTCGAAAATTTGGTGCAACGGTCCCAGTTTTTTATTGACTTCCCTTTGAAAAAGCGTTAATTACGCAGGAATTCGACAGCGAAACGTCTTATTAAAGCACTTTTTAAAAATATAACTTATTATAGGAACTTTTTAAACTAATTATAGGCATATATTTTCCCAGCTTCTGTTGTGGACGATCATTTTTCATGGCAGCGAGTTTTCATGTTTGTGTGAGTCTACAAATATGAGCCAGATGGCCGTCTGAATTAGGAAGAATGTCCAAAAAGTTACTGCTTCGGTAAATGCTTTTAAAGAAATATGTTATTTTGAGGGTTTTACCAAACACATCGAACGGAATGTACATTTATGGGCAGTCAACTGAAGACACTGAAAATCGTAGTGAATTCACCTCATTTTCAAAGACTTTATGCAACTCATCATAATAGAAAACCCGAAATATTTACATAGAAATTTAACAATAGAATAGTTATGTTTAAATACACCAAATGGTACGTTTAACATTGCACCTGACGATTCTATTTAAATTTATTAGTCATCGACCGACCTGTGAACATGTAAGCTTATGAAATATTATATTCCTGTGACGTCCCTATCGGCGCAATGAAGCGAAAATCTGCTTGCCTTGGTCAAACACATCTAAGACAATGTACAAACGGAATAAAAACTACCAATTTTTGTAAAACGGTGTTGGAATATACACTTTCATGTTAGGCTGCTTGATGACGGCCATACTTTACGTTGTGCTTAATCTAGAGGAATATGTATGTGCAAAACTCAGAAAAAGACTATTTTCAAAAGTAATTTGGCTTTTTTGCCTTATTCACTCGTTTACTTGCATGGACAGGCTTTCTATACATTAACAACTTCAGTTTACTCAACTAGGTCAATTTTTCACATTTTCGCAATCCATACCTATTTTTAAAAATTATCATTTCTTGACAATGTTATGTTAATTTGTAAACCGCAAAAAGCCATATATTTCCTAACGATCGGTTTTTTATTTGTGTAAAATTTTGGTGGGCGCAGGGTGCGTTGATTTTGCGAAACGTGCCGTAACTCATGAAATCCATCAGATTTCGTGAATTAGGACACCTACTATATATATATATGTCGGTTCCATTCCATATATATATATATATATATATGAAGTGGAACCGAAAAAGACAAGGGAGACCGGAATGGCCATTTCTGGCTTATTAGCCTTCATCAGCCAGGCATACCCAATCCCAAGTGTGGAACACCTGGGATTTGAACCTGCGACCTTTGGTAATTGAGTCAAACGCTCTAACATTGAGCCACGGGCTCGTTGTTTTGTCGGTTGCGATCGGGAATATGATGATAGTGTGCGGCTCACCGATCTGTTTAAGGAAAATGTATGTTCCGTTGTGCCCTGGAGCTCAGATTAGAGCCCTCGCAAGCGGTCGCATGGCGGCGTGTGGCATATGATGAAGTGGCCATTCCGATCTCCCTTGTCTTTGTCGGTTCTACTTTATCAACATACCCTATCATCATATTCCTCAAGTCGCTATGCAACTGCCTGCGAGGGTTGTAAAGTGAGCTCCAGAGGACAACGGAACATACATGGTGAGCCGCACACTATCATCATATTTCCGATCGCAGCCGGCAAAACAATGGGCCCGTGGCTCAATGGTAGAGTGTTGCACTCAATAACCAAAGGTCGCGGGTTCGAATCCCAGGTGTTCCACACTTGGGATTGGGTATGACTGTCTGATGACGGCTAATAAGCCAGAAATGGCCATTCCGGTCTCCCTTGTCTTTGTCGGTTTCACCTTATCATAATTAGTTAGTTATTCAAGTGAGATTTGGTGTTCCCGGTTGGCAGACTGATGAAAGACTGACAATGCCTGGATCAAGAGGATTATACTCGAGTGCCTCGAACACCTGGACCTACTGCCCATTGGCAGGGCCTAACACACGGGACAAGGTTATAGAATGGAGATTTCGTTCCAGTTTTCTGGTTTCTTTTCTTTTTCGCTGCTCATCCTTTGTTGTTCTTTTGCATTTAATGTGACAGCAACAACAGAGGCTTGGCTACGTTTGCCAGAAGGCTGGTTCGACCTGCGTGATTTCTGCCAGCTTCCCTCTCTAATGAGCGGTCTGTCACGGGGGGTTTACGGTAGTGGCCTCACCAGTGTCCCTGTGGACCCTCTCCATCGCGAACATGACCGAAGACCGGTCAGGGAGACACGTGGACTTCTGTCCTTTCCGTTCTTTGCGGAGGGTTATGAAATTTCTGCTGATGTCCCCCCTGGGTTAACTGTCGCAGGTAGTGAGAATCTGCTGTTCTCTTCGCCTCTGCACGAGTCCAAAAGGTCAACCAAATGGTATTGCAGTTCCAGCTATGCATCTTGCCCCACCATCTTTTGTTGCCTGCTGTGGGTTTGAACCAAGTGCCTGGTGTGCACGCGCTCGCGTGCGCTCCAACGTAGGTAGGGCCTCGATGTTGTGACGACGAGGTGTGTCGCCTCGCTTCTGTGAGCACAAGTTCACACACGTGCGATCCGAGCTCACCTCCAAAGGCCGTCTTTGTTGTCACGAGCGAGAGGGGACAGAGGAGGCGGGTGGTTTTGGCCTCGCGCACGTAAACACCTGCCTGCTGCCTTGAGTCAATTTTGGCGAGACCATTCTGCCCTAAAAACGGGCAAGTTGTTGTCATTCCTTACTATCAGAAGTACCTCACAGCCTTCCGTCCGTGGCTGGTTCCTCAAGGACAAAAGTACGCATCACCGCCACCATCATCTTCATCATCACGGCAAATTAAAAGTGCAGTGTACCAGCGTGGGGGGATTTGTTGTGCCAGGACTCTGAACTGTTGTTTCTTGCTGGGTTAGTCTCCGGCAGAGCCAGCGCATGTGCTGAGGACTTAGAGAGAGAGAGAGAGAGAGAATCGACTGGTTTTATGTATGCGCCGGGGCTAAGCACGTGGTGCTCGCGTTTCACTGATAATGTGCCTTGCATTACGAGATACATGGGTTACCGCGGCTATCTCAGCGCACGTGTTCGTTCGCGTAGGTTTCACCAGGGCGCCGGCAGGCCAGGGGTGGGGTGCCCTTGCAGCAGAAAGCATGAGTGACATTGAGGTTGTGATGTGCATGTCTATACCCGTTAAGGTGCTGAACAGAGGTCTGAAAAGGCACTGTCTCTGCTGACTGCCACAAATGCTGCTCATTATGTGCGACAGTAAGTTGCCCTGACCCCCCGCACAGGGCGTAACCGCCCAGACTAGCGCAAGAACCTGCTTGTGGCTTGACACGTGGCAAAATCTGGGCCGTATTTCTAACCGAGCCTACAGTCGTCTTGTTTACTAAGGCTAGACTCTGTCTGTCATGGCGAAAGTGCAGTCAACGAATTTCCGCCGCCCCCCCTCTCTCTCTCTCTCCAACCCGCTCCTGTTCCAGTCAAAGCCGAGGTTGTTGGCAAGAGCCCCTTCCAGAGTCAGTGTCAGTGGTGACGTGTTTACTGCAACCCTTTACTGGCACGGCTTTGATCCAGTTTCAACGGCCAGCTGGCCTCGGTGATAGTGCCCTCCACGTACCGCCGTCTGCGGCGACGGTAGATCTTGTAAGCTCGACGTACAGCAGGTGGCATAACTGGCAAAATTATCAACGGAAATTCCGAAATGTGGTTTCGGTTAGAATGATTTACTGGTGCGGTGCAATCTCGAGATATTTCAGTCGCGTCTGGATTCCGGCTTTTGAATTTGCATCGTTTCGGTCGTCCGCACTAGTGGAAACTTAAATTCAACGTCCAAGGTCATAAATTGTTAACGGAAATCTTGAAATGCCCTTTCAATTAGAAAGGATTACTTAGGTGGTGTTGTAATACTGATTATCATGCAGCAGAATCCCGTGATATTTCACGCACGCCATGCACGCTTCTTTCTCGCCAGATCCGAAATCCGTACTTGGCCAAAAGGATTACTTAAGTAGTATGCACTTTTCAATTTTCAGTAGCCTTACAGTTTCAAAGATATCTTATAGAAAGCGTGCACAAAATTTTATCCGTTGTACTCGTTTTGTAGCAACTCGTGCCTTCTTGAAGTTGTATGCTCAATGAAAGATTAGTTTTAGGTTTTGGAAATGTTTTTTTCACATTCTCGGATAATTCGGGGTTTACAGTCTACAGGCCTTATACTTTGCATGTAAAAAAGCATATAATCCTCTATACCCGTAAGAAAACATTATGTATTGCTCATAAAATGGGCGCGAGCAATGTTGGATACTTCGTGATAACGACGTTACGCCACGCGTCCATAGATGACGTAGGGTAGACGGTCTTTATCGAGAAGGCCCTCGAGACTGAAGGCTCAGCAGTCACTATTCATACCCCTGGCATACTGCCTTCAGACGCTGAGTTGGCACATTGTTTCCCCGAAACGGCACGAAGACCGTGTGGATCTCCATCTGATAAGACCTCGCTCGCTGTCGTCCGACTCAGCCCTGGGGTCTTCATGTGCCGAAGATGGGATGGGTTGAGGTGCCTTCTTTTGAATCCAGCAGCCTCAAGCAACGATCCTTGCGCCTAACTGCCCCACACAACCCCTCTCTACTGACGACGACGACAGGGCAGTAATCCGCGAGCCGAGTCATTTCTGGCTCAGCAGCAAAACGACTTGATCATTTAGACTGAACTCTTAGTAATTCCATTTCTTCCGCTGGCAGTATGTAGCCAGAGTGACCTCAAAGGTGCTTGCAGCTAGACCCCTCCGCCTACCCATTTATAGTTGCATTTCATAGCTATCGGCTGGTACACCACCTGGGGTTGGGTACGATTGGCTGATGACGACTCATAGGCCAGAAACGGCCATCTCAGTCTCCCTTGTCTTTGCCGAGAAGATTCATCTGCCTCTTCTTCTACTTGCCGCTGTAAGGCTGGTTGCAGGGCTCGAGATTGAGCATCAAGGAAGAGCGGAACGAGTGGGTTCCTTTAGCGATCGGTGAGCGTTCATCAACGAGTGCAAAACCTCGTCCTCTTTGAGCGTTTGCCAGGTGCGTGGGTGTGCGCACGACTAGTGTTGGCGTTTTCATGGCACTGGCACAAATTTCCTATTTTACCGGCGGGGCTGGGTTGAGTGAAGCAGCTCGCTTCAACATCCCTGTCGGTGGCAATTAGCCTGCACACGGCATATAAAGGCCTGAAGCTTGGTTGCGTGGGGGTATATAGCTGACGCAAAAGCTTTGTAATGCCGCCGGGATGACACGGCAGAGGCCATTTCCGACTTCTCTGGCGACCTATACTCCTCCACGTTTTTGCGTCCACCTCGAGCTGTTGTAGTATTTTGCAGGCAAAAAAGCCCTCGCGCATTTGATCCGAACTTGTTTAGAAAAGCGTTTAAGTGAGTAAAAAGGGAGAAAAATAAAACAAGACAGAACGTGTCTGCAGTGGCTCTCTTCTTCTTATCTAGACCACTCCGTCCCTTTTTGAGACGCTATTTAAGGACTCACGGAGTGCATGAAACTCCACTTCTGGTGTCGATAAGATTTTCCTGCAAAGTTTTCTGCACGAGAAGTCTTTTTTGTGCCTCGAGCTCACTCTCTCCCACACGAGGCAGAGGCACAAGGTCTGTCTGCTTCTTGGTCTGACGTCTGCTAAAGCTATCATTGGAGGCTGATGTGCGTGGGCGACCTCGTGGTTACAACCACCATCACCGTAGCTGCCGCCTTTAAAGGGAACTAAAGAAAAACTAGTGGATTGGATCTTCCAGCTTCGTTTAACTCCCAGACGGAGTTCTTTTTTAAAGCTTGCTCTCCTGCCCTTTCCTCCTCCTCCTACTCCTCCTCCCCTTCCGTTGACGATGATGATGATACTTTTTTTCTTCTTTTTCCTCTTCCCAGTCTCCTCCTACGAAGTTAGTATCCAAAAGTGCAATGTTTTCGCCTCACAGACATCAAAAATCGATAGATAAATGCTTCCTCCCCCAGGGAGATTTTCCCAGCCAGCTAAAAGGTCGTTCCGCAAACAGTCAGCATTTTTCCAGGTTTAAAAGTTAAAAAAATTATTGTTGCCTCAGAAAACGTTAAATGAAATTCTCACATATGATCGTGCTTAGAAACTATTGTTTAAGTGGTGCTGTGGTATTGATTGTCATACAGCTTTCTCTCAAGATCTGTCAGTCAGGCGGCTAGGCTGTCAGCCCTTAAATGCTCTAAAAAAATGCCAACTTAAGAAATAGGAAATTTTCCATTGAGTTCGATGTCCTTATAAATCCCAAAAGGCCCTCTTGTATTCGATGGTAGCGAGTCATGTCTTCTCGAAATTTTCTCCTGGAAGATAGCGCGGCGTTTGGTTTATAAATATTGCACTTATAATGAAATTTTTGAGACGATGAACTTTCTATTCAAACAGTTCTTATCTTTCCCATGTTTACTGCTCCTACTAGATTATCCATTGTGATACATGTCAATTGGGAGCTGTTTAAGAGCACTATATGATATTTTCTTAGCAGCATAGAGGAATTTATGCTTTTCTTTTCATGGAGAGTATACAGCCTGTTGTTTCGAAGCCCTGTACTATACCGGCAGGCCGGGTACGAAATTATCAGGGAATTTAAAAAAGGGCTATCCAAAACGGGAAGATACCTTGGCTTCGAGTGAAAAAAACTGACAAAGACATAAATCACTGCACAATGGGAAAAAAATTGATACTTTAGGGCAAATTTTGCATATCATTTATTCAGATTTAAAAAGCCACTGAACACTAAGGGGGATAAATTAGATTTAAAAGTAGTCATTTTTAGCGAGTGACTGCTTCCGGTGACCAACCAGATGCACATTCGAAAGCCGGCATCCTGAGCTGACTGAAACATCTTGGAATTATAGCAAGAACTCACCTTCGTGATCCTTTCCAACTGACATAATATTTCCGCGTGAGACAGGTCATTTACTGTGGGTTATTTTCCCTCGAAAACATACTTTAAATGATTTCGGCTGATGATTCGCGATTCCCGATGCATATGAGTTTCCCCACCTATTATTATCGGTAGATTAACATTACAGACAACAAAAAGGAGACTGAAATGGTTATTTCTGATTTGTTAGCCATCATCAGCCAGCCACTCCCATAACGCGATCGGTGAGTGCCTCACCACCATCTATTATTGTTCCTGCTGCACATATGTGCTATTTTACGTGAGCGCATCCGAGTGTCTTTATGATATTTCCGTCCAGCGCAAAATCAATAAAGAACTGAACTCACCCTCACAGTTGTTTCTGGCGAACAGCAAGATTTACCTTGATTTAGTCTGTTGACGGATCGGCTTTTCAACTCTTTGGTTATCGACTAGTAGCGCGACAGATGTCAGTGGCGGCCGCCACATTTGAGGCTTGTTTATCTATGCTAAAGATCCTGTGCTTGCGTTCCTAATTTGTCTGAATGTGCGTGGCGATTGAAATCACTTTTACTAATTGTTTCAATAAAAAGTCGCATGCATAGTTTAAACGTTTCCGTATCTCAGTATGATTTAAAAACGTCTCTCCGTCCATACTGGGTTCAATAGTGATATGTGGTCGCTAATTAGTAGTGCTCTGCGCCCTGACTCTCTCCCTCTCTCACACACACCCACACACCATAGTTTGACCGTCGTAGTCCGACGATGTTCATCGTATGCTCCACAGCCGGGTTGTGCAGGGACGGTAACTTGTGCACAAATTAGTTTTAAGTGATACAATACTTGCACTGCAACTACTGAACTCTCTTTTTCCTCACCCGCCTGTGACCAGAAGACCAGAGGCGGGAGACGGTGCAGGTGGCTGGCGCGGCCGGAACCACCCCTAAGCGTGTCACCACACCTGGCTGGATCCAGTGCTCGAACATATTTCTATTCCCCTGAACTGTTTCCTTCCGCTCTGACTGCAGAGCTAGACGACAGTATTAAACAGCTAATCCCGTGTCTGTGTCGGATTCGCACCAGACGGGGTCTGCAGTGGTTTTTTTCAGTTGCCTTCGTGTTTTGTTGCCCTGGGATCCGAAATACCTGACCAGACGGTCGTCCGCACCAGGGTTGCCCTGCATTTTGAGACGTTGACGAATGCAGTAAGAGCCTCTCTCCCAGCAGATAGTCGTTGCAAAAACAAAAGAAAAACTCTTCGATGTGTTTTTCCGTTATCTTGTCATTGCTTGTCTATTCGGTTGCCAATATCTTGTTTATAGGGCTCCGCTCGCATTTTATGAGGTAGGGTTCAAACGTGGGAATTCAGTTCACCTTTTTCTGCCTCTACTTACGGCTTTGAGGAGGCCAATAGAGGTTAGGCGGCCGTTATTACCAAAAAAATCGAAAGACGATATTTGATTTGCCAGAACTTCCAGTGACACAACGGGGGGTGGAAATGACGTGGCCTAAAGGTGAGGATGACTTGTATGTCCGCTTACTCAGGACACGGGAATACGAACCACCCGCAGTGCGTGTGGCTTTGCGCCCGATTCCGGGGAACCAAGGTTTAGGGTCAAGGTGAGAGTTAGGGTTAAGCTTAGGGTTAGAATTAAGCTCCGAGTTAGAGTAAGGGTCAGGATTAGTCGTACGGTTTAGTTTTAGGATATGGCTAGGTTTAAGGTTAAGGTAACAGTTCATTTCTATGTTAGGGTTAAAACAAGGAAATTTTAACCCTTCCCGGAATTTATCGCAAGGCCACCTATGTTAAGAGGACGGGCCGTTTCCATTCCCGTGTCCTGATTCGGCAGCCATACAAGTCATCCTTACCGGCCTAAAACCACATTTACCTTAGGTGATCTGGAGGACTACTTTAAGGGGATGGGGGAGAGCTAGCAATAAGCCAGTTCGGCACTGATTTATTTCTATCTGCAGGCAGACCTCGTCTTCTCCACGCAGCTCCTATCGTTTCGCATCGTGGAAGGTTAAAAGACTGTCGGATTGGTTTAAGTGCAAGGGCTCCATCGCATTCGCTCTTGCCTCGTACAAATATGTCCCGTTGATATACCCGTCGGTGGTGAGAGTTTATGCGCAGTGACTAACCCGGTAACCTAGTCCGCCAACGCTTGACATAGGCCTATGGGGCCCCAGTGCTTAGGGGTCGCATGCAATGAAAAAATAATGGTTAAGCCATATGTCTGTTGGGCATAGCTGACCGGCAAAAACAATCCCCATGCGCAATCTACCGTCAACCTTTTAGATTCATCTGTCTGCATTATGCTCTACGCCAGACCAGTCCCCATCGCCCACTCCCACCCTACTTTCAAAACCGGTGACAGTCGTGCTTGCATTGTACGACTGACGCCGCCTGTTCTCGGTGCTGTATGCACCTGTTGTGACTGCCCGGTGGCGTGCGCGTGCCCAAACCTGACCGACATGTGGAAGTTTGTAGTCTGTGAGAAAGCACGAAAAAATGACAGCAAGTCACCACTGCTTGTGCGCTCCACCGGTCACGTACAGGACATTTGGTCGTTTTTGATCGTTTGACTGTCGTTAGCGAAGACTCCTCAACCAAAGTGCCCCGCCGCGAACTTTTCCTACATTGGACAGTTTCTTTTTTTCGGGCTCGTCCCAATTTCTTTTATTCACTGCGAAAATTTTTTATAAAGGATTGAGTTCCGGACTAGTAGCTGGCATAAAAATGCTTCGTAATCCGCAGGCAGAGAGGCCGGTTATGGTCTAACAAAGTCGATTGTAATCCGAATCCTATTTCCTTTGAGTTGTGAACAAGAGTGTTAGGCGGCTTACTTCGAGACACTATTGGCACTAATTCTCCAAAGTGTGAGCTAGCTAATATTGAAAGTATCGGCTACCGACTCACGCAGCAGCCTTTCGACTGCCAACTTCCGTATGCGCTCAAAATAAACGTATGACAAAAAGTGCTTTGGCATCGCCATCGTACGGTCTGACATTGCAAAGTGACACTATGTGTTGCGTATTCCGGTGTTGTAAAAGCAGAATATCGTCAAAGGAGTGTAGTCCTGCTTTTTGTGGCAAAAAAGTCACAACTTTTAAAACAGAATTTTAAAAGCCGACTTCGACCTTTGTTTCTGGAAAACAATGGGATTTCGCACGCCTGCCTTTCAGTGATGTTGAATCATATTTGACAGGTTTATTTGAAACCTTTCTTGTTTATAGCACAACGCACCCAACCATTCAGTTTTGATTTTTACTTTTAAATAGCATAGGAAAATGACTTGGATATCCGGAAAAGTCCGATTTCGCCCAAATGTAACGTGTTTTCCTTCAATAAAATACCTTTGAAATGTTCCGCGCTTCAACTCAATTCAACAACAACAAAATTTATACCTTTTTCATGCAGTCTTCGTCAAAGATGCCTTGTATGGTCGCCTTAACAGGACACCGGAAAAGGAGCCGCCCACGTTACATGTGGCTTTGCGGTTAATTCCAAGGAACTTATGCTTAGGATTAAGTAAGGGTTAGGGTTACGTTTAGGGCTACGTTAAAGTTTGAGGTTAAGATCAGAGCCGAGGTTAGGGTCATTATTAGGCTGAATTAAGGTTGTTTTCATTTAGTTGTAGGGTTTTATGTTTAGAGTGGGGCTAGGTTTAAGATAAAGGAGACAGTTTAGTTTTATGTTAGCGTTAAGAAGCAGGTATAATTACCCTTCCTGAAATGTACGGTTAGACCACCTAATTTAAGCGGGTGGGACGGTTCAAATTCCAGTGTCTTGTGTGGGTGGCCATACAAAGCTCCCTACCCATTCTTCTTTTTTGGTAAACGGCTTTCCGCGCCGCAAATCAATTCAACAACCAAAAATTTATGCCAACCTACTCACTCGAATTTCGATTGCGACCTTTCGCAAATTAGATCGTCTACTGTAAAGAAACTCAGTAGGCAAGGTTTACAAAATTGAATATGTGCATGTCTGCCCGTACTGTCCCGGGACAGTAACTCCATCGCCCGAATCAATGACTTCCCCCTCCTCATTTTGTTTTCACCTTCCACACGATCAGTTGGTGTCCGAATTATAAATGACCCTCTCCCCGATCTTTTTTCTGCTTCAGTTGGCTCGGCCTGGGTGCCGCCCGCGGTCGTATCTACACCAAGCACCCCTGGCTATTCCGTTACCTGTGCGATGTCGCTGACAGGGTGTGGCTCGCGCAGGCCGGCCACCTACCCAACTGTGGTATTAAAGCCTTCCTCATGCTCACACGGCAGGTTCAAATGTTGGGTAAGCACCAGAAACCCGATATCTGCGAACGCCAAGGCGCCCTCGTTGGTTTCTCTCTGCCCCCCTGGCTGTTAAGAAAGGTGAGTATGTTTAGTGCAGCGCTGGGCTAAAATTCGCGTGCCCAAAACCAACCCACCTTTCCTCCACCCCCGTCACTTTTACTTTCAGCCATGGCAGCGAGAGAGAGAGAGAGAGAGAAACCCACTCAGCTTGTGACATAGGGTGCAGCGCTAGAGCTAGAAGCTAACTCAGTTGCAGTCGGAGCATTTTAGTGTTTGAAGGTTCAGGACTATGACATTCTGAGTGCTCCGCGCAGAGGCCTGGAGAGACGATTTCGGGCTAGGAGCAAGTCACAGTGTGGAGGACACAGGACGGTGATTTTCGATGACAGACTTGTACAGCATATGTTGCTCTCTCTCTCTCCCACATCCACTCACGATGCGGCAATTGCCAAAGCTAAATAACCTTTCTACGCGCACCACCCACAACCTGGTCCACACACAATGTACCGAGGTTGGCCAGCAACGAGCTGGGGTTTGCTCGGATCCCCTCTATGTAGGAGTGTCATAGAAGCCACATTATGAAGAAGACATTGCAGCCTGACTCTCAGTCCTCGAATCCTTCAGCCCAAATGCACGCAAAGGGCTGACTACTAGAACGTATTTACGTCGTCATTTGGCAGCCCCCTCTCTAACCAAGACTTTTAGCGTGCACTGATATCTTCAAGCGTATCAGTTTTATTGCAATGAGGAGTGCCCCCGGAGTCAGCATCACTCCCTCTTCCCTCTGTACTAGTCCACCGGCCGAGCCTGTCAGCCTTCTGATGCCGTAGTCGTTCGTTGGAGAGACCAGTATATGTGGTCTCCGCCCCCCTCCCACATCAGATAGCTGACCGGCTCGGACGGTGGCTTGATGCTGGGGTGGGGGAGAGAGTGAGGTTGACAGCTCAGCGCATTTTCCTCACTAAACAATCTGACGCGCTGGAAAATATCACGGTGCGCTGAAAAGCCGTGGCTTGGAAGGTTCCTAACTGACGGGATAACTCGGACCGCGTGGTCAGCCCAGTGTGTGTTTTGTGTGGAGTGGCTAACTAGGTGAATAAGAGTCTGGCTGCAATGGCTCCTTCGCAATGTGGCCTTTATAGCACTCCCACTCTGTGGGATCCGAGCCGCCCCTCGCTTGTGTCGTGGTGTTTCCTGTTTGGTGGTAGACAACAGTGCGTCGGTCTGCACCCTCCCCGATCTTCTTGACTCTGTCTTGACACCGGGTCCAGGTGGGGGAGTTGCACAGACAATGAGGTCATATTTTGACTAACTCTTCACATTGCTAAATTCAGGACCTTTAGAATTTGACCTTACCGTGGTTTATCAAGTCGCTGTCTTCGTGTTAAAAGCCTGATTCAACGGTCTGGATAGACCCAAATGTGCGCCCCTTTAGAAGCGATAGACCACACTGAGGTGGTGGTATGCTGTCAAAATAAGCACAGTGACTAGCTCATAGGCAGTAGCGAGAAATTTTATTTTTTCCTTCATTCGAATAGATGTCAAAATAAAAAAAATGTGTCCAGAGGCCAAGCGTCAGGCTTCAAGAATGTGATATGCGACCCAACTGGGGAAACTAGAAAGAGAGAGAGAGAGAGAAAGGACTACGCTTTATTTTTGAGTATCATTAAAAAGGTTCAATAAAAAAGAAATGGCTCCATTATTTGAGAGGACAGCATATGTTAACATATCATGCAAGAATCAACAAGTCAAAAATGGACATCTAGTGGGGAAGACAGTTCCAATGTCAGCTTTTGTATTTCAGTCTCTTCACACGTAAGGTAGCGTGCTAAAAATGGCAAATCAGAGCGCTGATATACCGATGTACGGTAAGCTATATGAAGAAAGCCTCGGCGCATCGGACGGGAAGACTTCACGGCAATCAGTTCAGAGTGGAGGGGATGGGTAACATCATCAAAAATTCGCTCAGCAAATTGTTTGACTGTTGTGAAGTGTCGTTTCCTTATCAAATCCACTAAAACAGTATATTAGTCACCAGCAGCAGAAGAGAGCGTTCGGAGGATCCGTTTTAAAATCAAAAAAGCTGTAAGAATCACGGAAGAACAATAAAGGATAAGGGGAAGAATAAATGCCTCTTAAAATCGCTAGATAAGGACTTCAGGTGTGTGATAGGAACTTAAAGGACGGATATAATATAGAAGTTTGTAAAACGAGTGTCCATATGTTGAAAGAATGAAAGATAGGATGTCAAAGTAACGCCAAGGTACCGAAAATAGGATACCTCGTTGGGAAGGACGGCTGAGGATTTAGAGCTAGGGGAGGGTCGCAGGTGAAAAACACATTGAACAGAGTTTCTCATGGTTGAGTTGAAGACCATTATCTGACGACAAAGCTGAGACATGATCCAGGCCATCATTCAGAGACTGGAGATTTGTCCGATTTTTAAGAGGACGACCAACAACCATATCGTCGGCATATTTGATGCACAGACAGTCGTTTGGTGATCTCAAATCGTCAGTATGGAGGGAGAAGAGGTGATGGGATAGGATGGTACCTTGAAGAACACCGCAGTTGTTTGAAACGACTGTAGATTTTCGCTTGGCGGATTGTGCGAATTGAGTACGGGAAGTAAAATAGTCTTCGAGCCAAGAAACAACCTAGCCGGGAGAGCCACACGCGGATGTTTTATTAGGGAGAACATGGTGTTGAAGGCAGAGGAGTAATCAAGAAATGCGCATGAGTACGCATGGCAGCCCTAAGCTTAATCTCATAGAACCGAATGTACCACAAGAGCAACGGCGTCTAGAGTACTACGCCGGGCCTTATATGCAAATTGTAATCGCTCAGAGAAATTGAGGGAAAATGGCTTAATTGTATTGAGGGCGACTCGCTCAGCAAGCTTCAGTAAAGCGGAGGAGGAGGCGATTGAACGAAAAGACTTCGGTCCAAAATTTGCGGACTTTTTAGGGATAGGGGTGATTCTTACTAGATGCCAAGTGTCCGGAATTTTTGACTCCATGAAGGACATGTTTATAAGGTGTGTAAAATGGCGGCAATCTGAGAGCAGCAATATTTTAAAATAAAGGGTGAGACATCATCCGACCCAGCAGCAGTTGAACCACGAACCATTTTCAGGTGTTTCTTCACTGGCGAAAAAAATGCTTGGTAGAAGCTAAAGGTTGTTAGTGGGGGGATTAGAGTCAGTAGAAGTATGGATTAAAGGATCATTTAGAGAGTCTAAATCAGCATGAACATGTGCCAGTTTACCACATTGGCCAGTGAGACGCTTAAGATTCCTCCAGAGTTTAGAAGTGGAATGTGGAAAAGAAGGTGTGGACGGAGAGTCAAATGGCTGACTAAAAAGCAAATCATTTAGTCGGGAAATCTCACTTTTTATTAAGACGTTAACGTCCTTTAGAATGCCACGAAGGCCTAGCTTGTGGATAAGTTCTTTTTTAAGTCTTTAAAATTTTAGATAGGGAGAAGAAATTCTGTCAGGTCGAATCATAACAGCAGTATCAAGAGGAAAAAAATATTAAAAATTTCTTTTAAAAATATTGAAAGGAAGCTGGAGCACGACTCGACATTGGATTAACTGAGGAAGACGGGGATGGCCTAGAGAAAACAAATGATTTCTGGGGACGTGTCGCGAACTTTAATTTTCCTTTTAAATTTGATTAGCAGTGCACGCGTAGAAGCGGAATGAATTTTTGGAAGGCCTAATAGTACATAATGATTGGTACCGGAAAATGGAGCTGTGTTCTTAACGAGGAACATTTGGGGTGTTTAGTCAAAACGTGATCAAAAGGGGTATCAGCGCGAGTATTGATGGAATCAAGGTCATCAAAGCCGAACAGCGTAAACGGACGTATATTCTGACGATTAAAGTCGCCACATAACATAATAAGCTGCTCGCAGGGTAATAAATAAAGTCAAAACGGGTAAGGGCCCCTTCACAGGTAGATGGGGGAATATAAATACTAACAAATATAAGGCTTTTAAATATATTTAACAATGGGGGCTTACAAATGACAGCGATAACATCTATCAAATCATCAGAGTACAAAAATAAGGACTTTCAGTTAACACACCAATCCTTGTTGACCAAAATAGCCACTCCACCGCCTCTGTTAGAGGATAAAGATTTTCGATCAGCTCGAAAGCAACAGAAAGACGGGGGGCTAATTAGTTGTGCGTCAACGTCACTATTTACCCATGTCTCTTGAAGACAAATCACTTCAGTCTTACTGTGTTCTTTTTTGAACAAAGGATAATTCAGCGAGTACTACGGGTTCGTAGAGTCGCACAATAGTTTGTTGCCCCAGCAAGTGTGGGAATTGCGAGATCCAGTGACTGTACCTCACGCTGACCAATATTAGCGATATCATTCCTAACTGACCTGATCCACTTGTATTCGGACTCTCGACGGGAGAAAGAATGAGGTCCGCTCTGCACGATCTTTCATTATCCAAGTTTTGATACTACCGTGGCATCCTAATCGTCGCCGCTTGGAAAGTTGCCATTTGACCCAATACTTTGGTCCTCCTACCGCCAACGAAATATTCTGTGAACCTACTAACCCGACAAAGAATGCTAACCCTTACTAGCATATTACATAGAGTTAGGGTTAGGTTTGTGTGTAATACCGCAGCGTATTTCATGCTGACATACTTTTTCCCTGCGTTGGTCCCATATTACGTTCTTGCCCTCCAATGCCTTCGTTTCAGGCGGGAATACCGACCAGAGCATGAGTAATAACGCGGAATTTCGTTGCATTGTACTATTTACGTCTGTTCGGCCGTCCAATCGACGGTAGTCACTGTGTCCCCCACAGCATCGTGGGCATAGTAGGTAAACAGCCGATATACGCGTGTCATATGGGACCTAATTTCCGCTGCATCTGTAAGGGCGGCCTAGGGACCCTAGCCGTGCCAGCCCCCTGCGCCCTCTCCCATCTCCGGTTTTTTTGACTCTGTCTTGACACCAGGCATAGGTGGGGGTGGAGGAGAGAGTGCGGTAGATGCGGTGTAAGTCTACTATCACTTTAAACTAAATCACGCGCGAGTCACCGTACCTGCACCACCCTGCTGGGGAGCGTACGGTGGACCTCTTCGAAATCTACGGTTGAACTATATTGTGTGCCCCTAAACGGGTCACGTGGTAGATGCGTTGGACCAACGTGGGGGCCACATCAGGACACGGCCGGCGTTATTCGGGTTGCGCTACCATGACAAATGCCGAACATGAGGGGTGTGGTTTCACCCCTACGAGCGGCTAGGGGGCCACCGGCCGCGCCATCCACCTGCACCCTCTCCTGCCTCCGGTCTTCTTGACTCTGTCTTGACACCGCGCATAGGTGGGGGAGGAGGAGAGAGTGTGGTAGAGGCAGCGCAAGTCTACTTTCACTTAAAACTAAATCATGCGCAAGTCACCGTACCTGCACCACCCTGCTGTGGAGCGTACGGTGGACCTCGTCAAAATCGACGGTTGAACTATCGTGTGTGACTAAATGAGCATATGCTGTGCCTAAATGCGCACATATGCGATATGGACAGGCTATAGGGGTTGGCGGTTGTAGCCGGGTGACATAGAAGCTTTTTCCCGCAAGTCGACTGGGGTGAACAGGACAAGATTGCTTCGAAAATGCGGACATTTTCGTCTGCATCCTGCCATCTGGCGGCTACGGACCGGCAAATTGAGATGCGCTGTTGTGTTAGCCCTAAAGAGGTTTAAAATGTGTTCGAGGCAAGCGCTATCCGCGGGTTTTCAGCCACCTTATCCTGATATCATGTCCAGTCGGCTTCACTCGGACTGTTTTCTTGAGCATAAGCTGAGTGTTAAAGACCACAAGACCGTCCCCGAGGTAACTTTCCTTCCTCCACTCTAACGCTCTTTTAGACAATCATGATGTGCTAACAGTGGGATTTTCAACTAACGGTATACTTCCATCCTTATCCTACCTAAGGATCCGGCTGCAATGACTCCTTCCCAATGTGACCTTTGTAGTAGAGGCATATTAGCAATGCCGACAGAGAGAAGGGAGACTGGAATGGGTATTTCTGGCTCATTAGCCGTCATCAGCCAGTCATACCCAACCCCAGTTGATGCCCCACCCGAGGCTCGGACCCGCGACCTGTTGATCAGAAGTCCAACGCTCTAACCATTGAGACACGGGCTCGTTGCCTTGCCTGTTTAGATAGGGGATATGGACATTTACTGATTAACGCTCACCGATAGTTAACTGAACGCACTCGTCCCTCTCTGCCTTGGGACTCCTTCTCGAGCCCCGCCAGCAGCCACACCTGATCCTCGGGTGAGGCATCACCTGGGGTTGGGTATGACTGGCCGTGTTTCAGAAACAACTTTAGCACAGCTCCACTCCCCCCACACACCCCGCCCTCAATGAGACACTGTTTGGTTGTGATTATCGTAGCTTGGTTGCAGTTTACTCTCTCTCTCTCTCTTTCGCCCTCTCGCCCTCTAGGTGCTACACTCTGCCAACCAAGACGCTCATTCTGCCGGGTCACATGATTCGCCGCGCAACTCTTCCAGACCGCCCTCAGTCAAGGTGGACTGGCGGGCTTTCCTCCACCTCCTCCGGTCATCAGCTGCCCTCCAACGAACCTGCTCTAGTCAATCATGTCACTGTTTTCCAAGCTCCCTCCTCGTCGTTGACATCCTTTGTATACCGTCCCAGCAGTGCTGTCATCTCTTCAAATGCCGAGACCACTAGTAGCGGCCGCGGCTGCGCGGAAGTTGGCACTCCCTGCCCCGTGAGTGAGCATTTCGACATGGACCGTCAGCTATTCCGTTTACGTCGTACTGGAGCCTCCACGAGCACCGACACTTGGCAGGTGGTGAACGGTGGCGGTGGCGGCCTGCCAAAGTATGCTTTGCGTAGAACGGCTGAGGCGACCGAGTCGTCGCAAAGTACAGCTAAAGCCGACGTTCATGCTTACTTTGACGCTGACGGTGCCAGGGTTTCCAAGCTGTCACGGATGCCTACGGCAGTCTACGATGGGGTAAGGAAGATGCATCCTGCTTCTTGAAACCAACCTGCTTATCTCACGAGCTCTCAATCGCACTTCTGAACTGTGTTTCCTATTATAAGGGGTTACAGGTGGAATGCTATTACCGACAAAGACCAGGGACTATTAGCTATCGTCAGCCAGCCATACCCAACCCCAGGTGGGGCCCTATCTGAGGCTCGAAGGGGTTTCTTCAGTTGGGTTGCAACATTGCTTAGCGTGCAGCATGGTTGCAAGATGTTTCAGTCGTGCCAGGGCGTCCAGCCGCCTTCGAAAAAAAAACACAAAAGTGGTTCCCTGAGTAGTAATTTTGTTCCTACCGACTTTTTATGTCCTTATAAACCCTTCCTTTGCCCCAATTTTGAAAAACAACTGTGGCCCTGATGGAATTGAACGAACGACAGGTTGTGATAATAATTGTTGTTTTACAGCACAATCCCAAGATAATTTTGTCACTTCAGGGTGCTTAAGGATTAATCCTTTCCCCTATTTATTTGGGTTTCATATACAAAAATGTTCTTTAATTTAATTATTTAGTAGTAAATTACCTCTTCTTAAAGCTTTCTACGTGAAGAAGTGGTATCTTTCGATTTTTTTTCAACTCCTGAATGCTATTGAAACGCACTATGTTACACGTGCCTTCAATGTTCACAAACTGAATGCCGTCCTATAGGATGGATGGATGTGGAACACTTTTAAGGAGCAGCATTAATAAACAGACAGATGCGATAATTTATGAATGGAAATTTCACCGTTTTAAAATTACATACTTGGAAACTTAAAAACCGATAAGTACTCTTTCTTCAAGGGGACTTCATTTCCTACGAAATGAGCACAAGAAGAAATATTTTGTGCATATTTTCAATAAAGTATATTTGAAAGTCAATTTAACGAGCATAAGTTAGATTTCGATAAATTCTCGTCAGGCATTTACATTTATATCACTGTGTAACTAATTCAAATATGCGCATAAGGAGAACAAATCGTACGTAAATCTTTAGAAAGATAGAAAAGGAGAAGGATCGGACCGATGTGGTAGAAATACGACTGACTGGCTGCTTGAAAAGAGTTCCAACGGAAGGTCTGGTAAGCAAACATGACCTCTAGCGTCTTGCCCCGTTGGCACGCATGTACCTCGACTGTACGGCTTACCAAAGATCCACAAAGATGGCACACCCGTTGATCCCATTCTAGATATGAGGAACTCGCCGTACCATGCAATAGAAGATTGATCAGTGGACAAACTTGAGCCCATACAGGATCAGCTAGCGCCACATAGCGACCGAGATACCTTTGAGTTCGTTGAAGGCGTGAAATACCTCGACCCGAACGGTATGGCGATATTTTCAATAGATGTCTCGTCTCTTTTTACGAATGTGCCAGTCACGGAGACAGTCAACTACATCTGCGTGTTCACCACTTCCAATCAACAAGATATAGGAATGCCAGTGAATACGCTCAAGGAACTGTTATTAAGCTGTACCTTGAACATACAGTTCCTATCTAACAAAAACTTGTACAGACAGATAGATGGAGTAGCTGTGGGCTCACCCCTTGGCCCACTTCTGGCGAATATATTCATGGGTAAGCTGGAAGTTTTACAACTTCATCCGCAGATTGACCGTGTAAAATATTATGGGCGCTACGTGGATGATCTCTTTGCGATTGCATCTGAACAAACGGACATTCCAGCTGAAATGGATACCATCAATCAAACTTACACGGGAAGAGGAACAATCCGGATCGCTCCCTTTTTTGGACGTGCTTCTGAGAAGAAGGCCTGACGGAAGTATTCGAGGTAGTATTTATCGTATAAGACATGGTCCAGACAATACACCCACTTTGGGAGTTTTGTACCGCTGAACATTAAGCGTAATTAAGTGCGCTGTCTGACACAAAGGGTGAAAAGGATCTGCTCGGTCGATAGCATTGACGAAGAGCTTAAGGTTGTAGAAAACACTTTTTGACAGAATGGATATCCAGATAGATTTATTACCGAAAGACCACCAAACCCGCTGGTGCTAATGGCATGCAAGAAACAACGATTCATCGGGGTCCAATTTCAAGGGGACTCAGCAAGTGAACGCTTACGAAGGCGCATAAGCCAAACTGTGTCAAGCACCTTTCCAGCAACCGATGCCCATGAGCAATACGTAACTGAACGAAGCAATATCAG
>WEDG01007227.1:0-15000 GCA_017591395.1 Schistocephalus solidus
CCTGGATTTCCTCAGCCTTTCGGATCATCCAGACATCCTGCATCTCCGCAGCCGTTGCCGTACAAAGCGCCGGAATTTGAAGATGGCTGCTTTGGTGGCGTTTGTGTGAAGGTTCATGTAGGCTTTGTGTAGTCCATTCTTCTCCGCGGAGTCATTTGCTGATGTCGGTGTCATTATCTTTAAATTCAGTCCTGGTTTTGACGGTGCGATCCTCCGAGGACATCGAAGGCGGTGGACTGGCTGACATTTTGCAGTTGGCACCATCGTGTTTCCACGGTGGCGTTATTATCTGGAGCATGCAGATTCTCCAGTTTCTCTTGGTTGGTTTGCTGAAATCAAAACAGTGAGCAGGCAAATTTAATAAAGAGTATTTAACTTACCTGGCGGCCACTTACCTTGGGGCATTCATCGGGGTTGTAGTCGCAGTCTCATCTGGGGAGATGACGAGGCGGTGATCTGTCCAACAATCGGCATCGCGGATCGCCTTGGTTTTCAGCTCGTACTGTCGATCTCGCATCCGGACGAGAACATAGTCCAGCAGCTGCCAACGCCGCGACCGAGGGTGAATCCACGTGGCCTTCTCCCGCGTCGGAAGGCGGAAGAAGGTGTTGGTCAGCAGGAGACGGTGTTCCACACACGTTCAGAAAAAGGGGCCGTTATCGTTACAGCTACCGGGACCGTGGGGACGCAGCACTCCTACCAGGCAGCGTGGTCCGTCCAGACGCGGGCGTTGCAGTCACCAAGCGACATTGCATTGTCCACTTTCGGCACAGTCGCCAGCAGGACGTGCATGTCCTCGTAGAATTTGTGCTTCACCTCATCAGAGCTCGTCATTGGGGGAGCGTAGGCACTGATTATAGTGGCAACCTTCTCTGCCCGAATAGGCAGATGAAGTCGGATCAGGTGATCATTGATACTCAGTGGCAGACAGGGCAGACGTCTCACGATTTCGTTCCGTATGGCAAAAAAAGCCCCAGCGTCACGTCGCTCTGCCTTTGGCCAGCCGCTCCAGAATAAGGTGAGCCGGCACCCACCTCCTCCAGCTGACCCTGTTCAGAGTAGCGGGTCTCGCTGAGAGCAGCACTGTCCACCTCGTAACCTGCCAGTTCCCGAGCGGCAAGCACCATCCTCCGTTCCGGGCTGTTGCTCCTTGGATTGTCTAAAAACGGAATGAAAAATTCCAGGCTCGCTGGTGTCAGAGGACTCCACCCGAACAGCCCGGAGGGTATGGCACGGTGGATAGGGATGGGGGTACTGGTGTTTGTTTGAGTTTTATGACAGCGTATTTTGCAATCTATGATCCGCGGCCGGCTGCAGAAGACATGATAACCAGCATTTAATCAAGGCACCTTTTCTAGCCCTTCCTCACGCCAGGAGGCAAGAGTGTTGTTCTTAGGTAGGCTGCTTGGACATCCCAGACGGCTGCCAAACTCCACTATGGGTCATGGTTTTGTTTTAGTGGGAAAGCGACCCGAGTTAACCTGGGCAGCCTATGGGGTTGCTGTGGCCCCCATCGTAGGAATTTTAGAGAGGGGGAGGTGGGGAGTTCGGGATGTCAGACATACCGGGTGTGAGGCACACACAGCACCGGAGACCCTCACTTGGTTTACTGAAAACAAAAACAGTGAGCGAGCAAATTTAACAACGTGGTCCGTCCCGACGCGGGCGTTGAAGTCACTGCGACAATTTACTTGTCCCTCTCAGTACAGTCACCAGCAGGGCGTGCAGGTCCTTGTAGAAGTTTTGTCCTTCGCCGCATCAGAGCTTGTCATTGGGGGAGCGTGATGGGCGCTGATGATGGTGGCGAACTGGTCTTCCCGAAGAGGCAGACGGAGGCTCATCAGGCGATCATTGATACACTGCGGCAGACAGGGCGGACGTCCCACGATGTCGTTGCGGGTGGCAAAGGCAAAACCAGCGTCGCGTCGCTCTGCCTTTGGCCAGCCGCTCCAGAAGAAGGTGTGGCCGGTACCACTTCCAACTGACCCTGCTCAGATAATCGGGTCTCGCAGAGAGCAGCAATGTCCACCTTGTAGTGCACCAGTTCCCGAGCAACTAGCGCCGTCCTCAATTACGGCCGGTTGCTCCTAGGATTGTCTAAAAGGGAACGAACATTCCAGGCTGCTAGTGTAAGTGGACTCAGCCGAGCAGCCTGGAGGGTATGACGAGGGGGATGAGGACTGGGGGTATTGTTGTTTGTTTGAGTTTTACGACCGCATATTTTGCAAGCTGTGAGACGCGGCCGGCTGCAGAAGACGTGATAACCAGCATTTGTTTAGGGCACCTTTTCTAGCCCCTTTCTCTGCGAGGAGTCAAGCAGTACTGTCCCTACATAGGGCTGCTCGGACATCCCAGACGGCTGCTGAACTCCACTATGGGTCACGGTTTTGTTTTAGTGGGAGAACGACCCGAGTTAGGCTGGGCCGCCTACGGGGTTGTTGTCGCCCCCACCGTAGGACCTTTTGACAGGGGGGAGGTGGGATGTTCGGGAGTCAGACATACCAGGTGTGGAGGCAAACACAGCACCTGAGACCCTGACCTTGTGTAGCCCACCAGTCGTGACGGTTGCCCGGGGTGTGGCCGCTGGGAAGAACCCAACTTCGAGGAGCCACAGGTGATGGTTGGCTACCAGTTAAAGGCGGCCACAGGAGCATTCACCACCTATACGAGACAGATGGAGCGACCAAATGCTAGCTCTGTGGTGCTTCCCCTAACTAGTACCCCATACACCCCACATTCTCAATACATCTTATATACGCTGTCGTCTGATTTGTCTTTGGCTGTCTTTGCTCTAGCTACGTTATAAGTTGGCCTTGTGGACATCATATCGCTCCTCTGTTACACTGTATCCATGGTTTTCTTTAAGAAATATTTTTATCAGTTTGCCAAAGGTAGTCTCCATGCAGTGTGCGAGTACTGTAGTCCATGCGGTGTCATTGCCCAATTTATGTAGGGGTTTGACTCACTGGACATCGTGTCACTAGTCTTTAAGTCGGGTTGTTTGAGCACATATCCTGCCAGAACTGCAGGATAACCTCTTTCTACATACTCTGCTTAGTATTCGAACTTTATCCAGTGAAGTTCCCTTCAAAATGTACATCCTCATTTCAGTTTTATATATTGAGAGCACAGGTACTAGCTAAAATCCCAGGCACACGTGGCTTGCTGATCTCGTGCCGCTGGATGACGCAGCCGCGAGGGGTTCAGCTCAGCAATTGGTCCCCGAGCATCCCTCGTGCGTTTTCTGCTATGTGAACTCCAGTTTCGATGTTGTTCTGCATAATGTTTACGGCCAATTGGAGTAAAGTCTTCCGAGCACACCTTTTTAGGTCCGGTTCGAAAGTTGAAATTGAATGTTTGAGTTAGAATCCATCCGCTACTGCGTACTAACTGCGTAATATTTTACAAAGCTGCCAGAAGTATACAAATATGCAAATATTTACCATAGTGACAGTACGAGTACTACCTAAGATCGCAAAAACGCGTGGTTTGCTGATCTTCACGCCACTGGGAGGGGTTCGGCTCATCAGTGGGTCCCCTAGCGTTCTCCCTGTGGTACCTTTGTTTACTGTAACTTCGTAACGTTCTGACAAAGAGTTTTCATAAGGTCTGTGGCAAAAGAAGCCACAGACTGTTGTCAGTTCCTGCCTTCTGCTTAGTAAGGAACAAATAGGGAATATTTTGGAGGCTTTGTAAGCAAATATTGGTTAAAATGACACGGGAATGGAAATCGCCCGCAATGCAAATGACTTTACTCCCAATTTCGGGAAGGTAAGGTCAGGGAGTAAGGTGAGCGTTAGGGCTAGATGGAGGGTTAGGTTTAGGGTTAAGGTATCGATTCGTGTAAACTGTAGTGTTAAGGTTACAATTTTCTTCTTTCCCGAAATTTATCTCAAGTCAGGGCGTTCCTTGTCGTGCGTCCTGACAAGACGGGCATACAAGTCATCCTTTAGCGTTTTAATTTTGGAGGGACTTAGTGTAGCCTCCTTGACTTTCGCAGTTTACCGTTTACCTTCAACACCTGGCAAAGTTGCCAGTTGATTTGTCGTAGGACCAGTCTATTCACATGAGAGCGATCTGAGCACAGTGAGCCATGTAAGGTTAATTAGCTGGCAAGGTGGAAGCACAGGGTCCGTTTTGCTGCTACTTGTTATCTTAGTTGATTTTGAGGATGTTGGAAGAGTTGCACCTCAAGGTGCAATGAAGGAAATTGCATTATTGTTCAGTGTGATAACATGCTCGCTGTTTTTTTAAATTTCCACTTAAATTTATAGCCTACTTGGAGTAAATCAGTCTATTTGAAGGCTTATAGGCAAAAACTGAAAGTTAATAGGAATATTTGGGCCGAATTTTCTCAACCACAGTGAAATAACCATGCAATATTCGTTTATTTATTTATGAATATACTGAAAAAATATAATGAATACAATTAATATTACGTGGTTTTCTCGCTGTGGCTGAGAGAAGTCGGCCCAAATATTCATATCCACTTCCAGTCTCTGCCTATAAGCCTTCAAATAGACTGATTTACTCCAAGTTAGCAATTTATTTCGGAGGAAATTAAAAAGCAGCAATTTGTAAACTGGATTATCTACCAGAAACCACGCAGGGAATTCTGGGGGACCCATTGATGAGCCGGTACCTTCGCAGCTCTCGGAAACATAGGCAGAATACCGGTGAAACACGTGTTTGTGCTTTTAGGGAGAAAGAGAGAGAGAGAGAGCTACACTTTATTTTGAAATTAAAATTCCAAAAATTTCAGCAAAAAAGGTCCTCCATTCACCATGAAGAATCGTCCTTGAATGCGCCTCAAAATATCTATCAATTTGGACTTCCTTCAAAATGGTGCCAGCTTCGTGCGCTGATGCCCTCAATTTTGTTGTTCGAATAAACAAATAGGGTTAAAATTATATAAGAAGATTCACATGAGAAAGGGGAGGAGAGTACGGAGAGCAGGGGTAGTATCCTTGTTGTGAATACGGTTCCACTTGTAAATAAATAACACGGTCGCTGTGGTATTGCCGGTCGACTCTTAGGGTCGCTGTTTCCGATCTGACTGATGACTGCTTAATGGAATTATCGCGGGGTTTGATTTCTCTGGTTATCAGACGTACTATTTTCTCATCTCTGTCCAAGCCAAATCATTATTTTTGCATTCAGGAGTTGCCCTTTAGGCCAACTTGCACGAAACGTCAAACCTCTCTAATTAAACGAAGCAATCTTACCACGCAAAGGCAGATGCGACTTGAGCTCGGATCTGGTGGATGTTTTAGAAGGAAACTTCTGCGTGTCAGCTCAATTCGGATTCACTTAGACATGTCCGTCATATGAATTAGGTAGGTAACGTTTGCCCTATCCTTTGGGCAAAGGTTTATATGCTTTGGTAGCCGGTACATGCATTAGGATAAATAATGCGTACATGAACGTGTTGTCCTTTCTTCATGAAGGTAATCTTATCGGTCGAGAGGAAGGACTAGAACATCAAGAAGAACAGGCACCAGTTTCAGTGCCTGCTGGGTGGGCCAGGCGGGCAGTGGCTCGGTAGATGTTGCAGATGACCGATGACCGCAACTTTGCCATATGAACTACATGCTGATCCCTAGCAGGGACAGCAGTAGCAAATTGTTTGTGCGCCTGATCCGACCTCTCCTTCGCTCATACAAGACTCCCAGACTCGAACCTTCGCATTCACACTAAAAGATCACTCGGGTTAGGGTTAGAGGCCATCCCAGACTTCAACTCAAACAAACCCCAGTGACGGAGTTGCCCTCTGTCATGAAGTGTTTTGCAGGATGGAGTACCGACAAAGTCAAGGGATGCGAACTTGGCGTGTTTGGTCAGGCAACACTTTTTGAAAAGTCTAACGTTCTACCACAGAGTCATGGGTTCGTTGGCTTGTTGGTTGCTATGGGGAATAAACACTTTGTTGGAAGTGCATTGACCGACCATGCGGTGACGAACTGATCGGCGAACGCACTTCCAGCGTATGAAGCGTTTTATTCCATCGGTAACAAGACAAGAATGGGAGGTTGAAACATGCATGAAAATCGTCTTTTTCTAAGAAAAATTATAATATAAAACGCCTTCAGTGCTTGTATGGTTTCATTAAAAAGGGTGTTTTGCTGTACCAACAAGAAAAATTAATGGTCAGCAATGACTGCGCCATAATGACAAAGGCATCCCAAGTTTCCATGTTCCTTCGCATCTGAATTGGAAATGTGGTGCGACGTAAATTTCACGTTCTGTTCAGGTTCTACTGACCAATCTAGGGACGAAAACACGCGGAATAGGACACAAAACTCGAGTTGCTCCGAAAATCGAAGAAATCCAGCCAGTTTTCGCTTTTTAGAGAATGCTTGTATATACAAAACTGACTGATTTTGGGCGAGATGAGAGTTTAACGTTGCGCGAAATGTTGCTTAGTAGTAGAGAGTTTAGACGATGCCTGAAAAAATCGGAACTAGGGTGCGTTATCACACAGAGGATCCTGAAAATATTGCAAATGGAAACAGAAGGCATGGTAGTAGTAGTGGTGGTGGTGGTGATGATGATGGTGGTGAGGAGGAGGAGAAGGAGGAGGAGGATGAGGAGGAGAGGGGGAGGAGGAGAGGAGGGAGGGAGGGAGGAGGAGGAGGAGGAGGAGGAGGAGGAGGAGAGGAGGAGGAGGAGGAGGAGGAGGAGGAGGAGGAGGAGGAGGAGGAGGAGGAGGAGGAGGAGGAGGAGGAGGAGGAGGAGGAGGAGGAGGAGGAGGAGGAGGAGGAGGAGGAGGAACTATGCAAGTCAGATTATAGAACAGTGTCACCCGAGGTATCTATAAGAGGTCATAGCCAGTGTACCGTCAGGTGGCACTTTCGGCTGTATTCTTCATAACCTGCAACTCAAAGGACCGTAAAATGTCATAGCTATTCGGTTATTGGAAGCTTCGGCGAGTACCATCAGTGATGAGGACGGAAAAGAGACCAGAGATGAGTTAGTTCGACAATCACAGCACCAGTGCAGATCAGTGGTGCAAAGAGATCTTCTCATATGAAAAGAAGTGTTTTTGAATGGTCCAAAGGAATGGCGTCACTACTGACATTGCTTGCGTAAGAAACCCTGTTGTCTGCACGTGGGAATGGCAGTATGGTAGTCTGCGAGGTTAGTTCCTCAGGCATAAATTCAGAACTTGGAAAGGAAAACTCGCAGTCACGCTTTCCGAGGCTTTCTGTCCCTTTAATTTTTCAGTCAGCTAACTGCAGTGTACGCATGGTGAAGTGACAACCAAATCAATTGAAAAATCTCGGTTTAGTCGGGATCTGTTATCAATGCGAGCATATTGCAACAGTTGAACTTACTAGTCACAGCGTCAAACAAAGAAGGCTATTCAGCTGATGTGGAGTGCCCTAAATAGTTGCAATAGTTGCCTTATAGCTGGAAGAAAATCCTTTTCTGACTAGTCTTATTGCTTCATATTATATCAGACCGCCACGTGATATAGCCTTGTTTGCACCAAACGTTGTCTCGTTTTACGCTCTTCAAGCAAAATTTCGGGTCGAACCAAGCAAAATTGTCGTAATTTAAGCCAAAGAGCCCGTGCACTGACTGTCAAGATCTGGGGTTGAGTAAGAGCAGTGCAGGCGACAGTATTTAAACATGTGCATATCTTGAAGGAAGACGCGTGCCATTCTATGGTTTCTGTATTTATTGGGCTTGCTACCTGTTGAATTTAGCGTAGAAGTAAGTGGAATGTCAATCAGACCTGAGCCTACGTGTCACAACCGCAGAGTCCTCGGAAGGTAGTGGTTGGAATACGCCTGGCCCTTGGTGCCTGAACGGGACTCGGGAAAAGGAACGGTCCACAACACATGTGACTTTCGGTCAAAATCCAATGTTAGGGTTAAGGTTAGGTTTAGGTTTGAGTTTGAGGTTAAAATCAGAGTTGGGGTTAAGATCATAATGAGATTTCATCCCGTTAACTGTAGGGTTTAGGTTTAGGATAGGGCTAGGGTTAAGATACAGATGACAGTTTGATTTAATGTTAGGGGTAGTGTTAGGGTTAAGACATGGGTATATGTACCCTTCCTGAAATTTACCCACCTAATTTAAGCCGGCGGGGCGGTTCCTATTCTCGTGTCCTGTTTAAGCGGCCATACAAGGCATCCCTACCGAAAGCTTTAAGCATGCTTTTTTGACCTTTCTTCAATGGCAGAGATTTGTGCAACTGAAAATGACAGACGTAGTAGTTAATATCTAGTCAGAACGTCCCGAAGAATAGTGTCCTCCGTGTGCCCCACATTATGACAAGTGCAGGGACGGTGGCTTGTGTCTGAATTATTTCTTAGTAATAGTAGACTTGCGCTGCATCTACCACACTCCCACTCCTGGGCCCGGTGCAAGAGCCGGAGACTGACGCAACGTATAACACGGAAATCAATCTTCTTACTTCCTTCTCTTATTTCTTAAACTGAGTGAATAAGTGCAAATACTGTGGAAACGGTAAATAATCCTAAAAACACTACTCTATTGCAAAATGTTCTTTGTTTACATACATGACTTTAAACATATTTTGGGCTTTCTTACTTTCAGGTCACTCGAGGACTTTTCAGTGAACTTCATATGGTGACCTAGCTGCACGAAATTTGATCCTACATAGTTGTTGGTATGTCGAAAATCTTAGGCGTAGATTAACACGGATTGTCCGTTATTCAGTCACTATCTGGTTGCTGTCTCTCGGCGCATTTCCCTCACTATAAACAATCTGACGCACTTTAAACTATCACGGTGCGCTAAAAGCCGCGACTTGGAAGGTTGCCAATCGACGCGATAACTCGGACCGCGTGGTCAGCCCCGTGTGTGTTCTGTGTGGAGTGGCTGATTGGTGCTGCAATGGCTCCTTCTTAATGTGGTCTTTATGGCGCTCCCAATCCGTGGGATCCGAGTCAGTTGGGGTGGCAGGCCCAGGGGTGGCTCCAGCCGCGCCAGCCACCTGCGCCCTCTCCCATCTCCCGACTCCTTGACTCTGTCAGGACACTGGGCTTTGTTGGGGGAGAATAAGGAGGAGAGAGTACAGTAGCTATAGTGGAAATCTACCACCACTTAAAACTAAGCCACACGCAAGTCACCGTCCCTGCACCACCCTTCTGTGAAGCACACGGCGGACATCGTCGGGCTACGATGGTCGAACTGTCGTTTGTTGCCTGCCGCCTAAAAGGAGCCGGTCGCGTTGTATATGCGCTGGACCAACAAGGGGGCTAGACCAGGGCATAACTGCATTACTCGGATTGCGCTCCAATAACAAATGCCGAACATGGGGGGAGGCGTGGTGGCACGCGTAGGTGCAGGTTCACGCTGTGCTTGGAACCTGTGCTCGATCCTACCTGCAGTCTTCTTGACTCTGTCTTCACACAAGGCACAGGTGGGTGATGGAAGGTAGAGTGTGGTATATGTAGCGCAGGTCTGCTATCAATTGGAAATGATCCTCGCCTAAGTCACCATCCTTGCACCACCATCCTTGTGTGGAGCGCACGGTGGATCTCATCGGACTGTGACGGCCGAACTGTTGGTTGTTCCATGCGTTGGTTTATGTTTGTAAACCTCGCAGCATCCTCTGATGTCGTCAGCATGCCATTTCAACGGCTTATCGCGTTCAACCGGAATTGCTTTCGTAAATAAAATGCCTGAGCGGTTGACTTAAAAATCAATTAACGAGAACGAATAATTCGTAAATACAGCTTTCCCTCATTCTTACCTAAGTTAGCATCACGTTCTAGAACTAACGGTAAGACACGAGATTAAGAACCCCTCGTAGTAAGGTGACCTTTCGCAAAAACAGCCAGGGTACACTTCCCTGCATTCAAATCCAAAACCTAACACTCACTCTAACCCTAACTTAATCCTAGCCCCATGCCTAACCGTTGCCCAAAGCTTAAGACTATTCCCAAGCTTAATCGCCGTGGAACTAAATGCATCTCCCGGAAATGGGGGAGCGTTCTTATTTCCATTTCGTCTTAAATTAGCATGGAAGCTGGAAAGGTTTCCTTTTCTTGGCTGCAAATACCAGGAACACTTTCCAGGGCTACTATGGTCCTTTTTATCCCTAGGGGAGCCTATTTTTAGTGGTTTTTGCGTCAGGGTCTGGAGAAAACCCAATGCAAGAAGGAATGCGTGAATGTGTGGACGTGCGGAGCAGCTAAAACGTGAAGTTAGAATTCACGAATAAACACGAAGGATACAACTAGTTTGACTTCTTAAATGTTCTCATGGACAAAAAATAAAAACGATTTTTTTATCTACAGATTAACTTGCTCGAGGGCGGGTTGATAACTTCGGTATCTTAATTTCCTACGCCTAACCTAAAAGCAGCGACAAGGAACCTGTCGCAATGCCTCTTTGACAGTGCTATTAAAATAGGTTCTGGTGAAATATTTACAGGCGTGTCCACTCTCATGCAAAAAATTCTAATGAACAACGACGACCGCTGAGGATTTCATCTTAAATTGCCGTCGCTCTGTGGTTGCGAAATTAGTAGCACTGCTGGTATGAGCTAAACCCGCAAGCGTTCGTCTGTCATTCTTAGACGGTGGGTTTACAGTAAAGCCTAGTTAAACAAGCGTGCACACCTCCTCTAAGTGTGCTGGCGAGCATCGCCGCAGTTTCGAACGCGAATATGGTAGATTCAAGCTATTGCAGTTGGCATATTTATTGTGGAGTGTCAAAAAATTGGTTGCTGGGACGTATCATGAGGAAGCTCCTGGTCACACTATCAATGAACTATTGTCCTATGAGAGTTCCTTAGGCGCAAGAATGCTGTGTCTCACGGTAGCCAGGCCACCAGCATCTCGACTGCGTCCGTAACCTCGCACTGGCTTTGCAGAAGTTAATTAGCTGTACGCCTCACCTACTCTCAAACTACAACTCGCGAATTAGCTATTTAGCATGTTAGGTTGAGATTTTATCATCTATTTGTTTCATTTCTTGCATCCAGGCACGCGAGACACATGATGAAAGCATTAAAGTCTGCTTAATTTACACACTATCTCTCTCGCGGAAAGACTGCCTCAACCTGATAACTACTCATTGGGTAATAGGAGGCACAAATCGGTTCAAATTGAAGGATCGATCGCTGGTATCAGTGGTCTATTTATTTGAATTTTCCAACCGAGGGCCCGGTCTATCTGCGGAGATGGGAAAAGAGCTTTGGCAGTCCGTTCCCGTGCTTGCCGCTTCATCACATCTTCTTATCTGCCTCACGATCCTGATCGAGGCGGTCCGCTCGCGTGGTCACCAGCGCAAACTTTTACTCATGCCGTCCGGTCCGCCTCCGGGTCGATTCGCTGCAGCGGCCAATCAACGTGCGCCGTTCACTGATTGGCTGCAGCCGTAAAAAATGCCTATGAGCATGCAGGCCTAATACTCTCAAGAGTCGACACGGACTCACACAACTACTCTGAGGTGCCAGCTGACGGAAAATGCTTGCAGAGTGCCTTGTAAGCTTTTTCGCTCAGTAAAGCTCGTCCAGCCTAAGCACTTTTCCCTTCTGATTTGGGAAAACGTTGTGTTGTTGAGCCTGCTACTTCGACAGAGTAATAAGGGGAGCGGTCTGAATTGCGCACCAGTCAATCAACGCTTTTTCGATGTCGTTGTGAGTAGGTGAGTTTGGCTTTGCCCCAGCCATCTATTTGGTTGGCTGGTTTTCTACTTACCGCTTGAAACGCGTAACGCCGGATGCGCGAGTGAGAGAGTGACAACATGTATGATTCGATATGATCCCCACGACACATAATGGAGGTGACAGCCAGAAATCCCGATCTATTATTCCTCTGCTTGTTTAGAATGCGAAAATAGAATTGCTCACTGCCAGTAAATTGCAGTCTTCGAAGGGGGGGTGGTTAATGACGTAACTGGAAGGGTATATACAGCGTCAGCGTGGGGGCACGTGCGATCATTTACTGTAAGGTTTCCTTTTCATTAAAAAATTAATTAAATTGCAAAAACTAGTAAATTAACATGAGCGGTCTGGACCGCCTTAAAAACAGAACCGTTTAGCAGGTGTATGGTCGAACAACTAACATAAGTTCTTGTTCCAGCGTTCGAACCTTCTTTGTTTTGAATATTTTCGGAACCTTTCGTCCACCTGGCACATTTCACTGGTAAAAAAAACTAGCTTTTTTACTTGCTCAGAGGAACTTTGAAATGCTAGCTATGCAATTTTTTGAGAGTATGCCTATAAAGGTCTAAATGTCAAATCGAAGACAGATTTTATTACTCAAATAGCATTTATCAACCAGTGCACCCCAAAAATACAAAAACGTTTTGAGGAGTGTAGGAACTGTATGCTTCTGTATTCTATGAGCTGCAGTCTATTTAATCTAAGGAATTCACGCTACATCAGCTGGTATTCGTTACGAAGTGGTATACCCGGATGAAAACATGCTACCATTTACGCGTTACTTCTGAGTTATGTTCCTAGCTACTCGACACTGAAAGTCCTTTTGGCAGTACCCTGAACTAGGAAATTTCCACAAATACATGTAGTCATGGGCAAGATTCCACTAAGGGTACATATTCCCTTATGGGTGCTTAAATAAAATCCTTTATTTTTTGAACCCTCAACTGAATACTAAGCGCAACCTAAACCGTAACTTTAAACCTACCTCAAACTGTAACCCCGACCCTAACCTTAACGTCAACACTAATCCTAATCTCGGTGAAATTAGTGTGAGAAGCTTCTCCTATTATCGTGCCTTGCAATTCTTTGAAGTACAAATATTTCTCTAATAAACAAAATTCAGACAGCCGTAACTCTGCGCCAAAGAACGCGGTTCAAGATTCATAACCATGGTAGTGCTCATTTACAGTCTATTGTCTCTACCAAGGAATCCTTAGTCCATTCCCGGTGGTTATGATTAATGGGATTCAAGGTCACGTGGGGCTGACGATATATGACAAACATGGCGGTTAGATGTTTTCCTTTTACTTCCGCTCCTATCGCAAATGACAGCGACAAAGAAAACCCAAGAAAAACTAAGAACTTCATTATGGGGGTGTTCGTGATAGACAGGACTACTGCAGAGAAGATTGATGTTGTCAGCATGAATGTTTTTCACGCCATCAAAGAGTTACTTTTTTCAATTTCCGTTCCTAACCCTAGCCAACAAGCTGCTAACAGACTGGGATGCTAGGTAGAATAAGACGCCGGAAAAGGAACCGCACGTCATACAGTTGCACTTCGGGCTTCCATCGCTAGCCCGAACATATGTTTTAGCTCCAAACTTGATCCTAAAACCCACCTCAACCCTAACCGTAGCCCTGACCCCTACCTAAATCTAGTCTCTGTCTCCCTGGAGTTTACCGCAAGGCCCTCTGTTCTTACTCCCGCAGCCTAACCCACTTCGTTATGAGGAACATCATCTTCACCATGAGATGGATCTTAATATCTAAGCTCTAGGCGTTTGGGCTGTAAGAGTGTCGGCTACACGCCAATACCAGCACTCAGAAGGTCCAAGGTTCCTCGATAATCGAACAGCAGGTCAAAAACTCTACTTAGTAAACAAAGGCTAGCACCCACCCCATCGACTTGGATCGGCGGTGGCGTTCAGTCGAGCCGAACGCACAAAAGTGTGTTCTTGTTTGTTTTTGGATCGGAACTCCGCTCTTGAGCGTTGTATGAGAGGTGTTATAGGACGAGTGATCACTAATGCCTAAGGGATGCCAATAAGGCCGAGGGATACCGGGGTGGCCAAATACGGATCAGCTACTGCCACCCGGTAAAGGAAAACTCCGTCTCGTCGGTGTCTTCCTAAAAGTAGAAATAAGGTTTATAAATTGATTAAAACCAGCAACGTCTTATACTATGCCTTTTCATACAGCCGGTTTCCCCGGTTAACTTGCGAAGGTGCGAGTTGATAAGCTTGTGGAGAGCGTTTTCTCTTATAAACTAGTTAGCAATGACATTTCGTCCTACACGTATTTTAGTTTTCATTAGATGCTGTAAGCCACTGTTAGATACAGCTATCAAAAGGCTTCAGGCGTAAATATGATCTGTATCTTAAGGAAACTGGGGTTGCACACAAACCGAATGCAACCGGGCGATTTGGACAAAACACCTACTGTCACGACCAAAGGTGTTCGAAATTTCTTTTCTCTTCTTCTGTAGTTGCGCGGAAGGCAGCTACTTTGGCGAAACAAACAATTTTTCCCGCCATGGGGTACTGGAGATGCATCAGTGATTAATCCTGTAAACTATCACGTTGCGTCTCACTCCATGGTGCCACCTTCGAGGTTGACGAGACTGAAATCTTTGCACCACGTTAAAACCGTGTAAACCGTGGGCTGTTTGTCTCATCGTCCTCCTGTGCGCATAATTTTAACAAGCGGAACGATCTTTCCCTCTCCATATTGGGCCCTAAGTCGGTTTCTGGGCGGAGTAATAAGCGACGCGGAGAACGTGCGAATAAACACCGCTTCCAATGATAGTAGTGGCAATTCAGACTGTCGAATACTTCTCAGCAATGCCATTGATCGCATCGCGGCAATTAATGACTCGAATACAGGTGGACAGGTGCACAAAGCACGAACGTCCACGATAGGTGTCTAACATGTCAGTTTTATTAGGCGTGGATGGGTAGACTTTCTGAGTCCAGTGCATGTAACCGCTGGTGTCTTTGCTTTTGGGTTCGGTTATAAGTAAACCACCTAGAGCACGTTCTCACGTATGTTGTCGGCCTATAAAACGAGAATTTCAGGCATTTTTTCCACCGTTGCCATCCCCGGACTTGAAAGAGTATCTATTCAACTGACATTTTATATCGGTATTGACACTAATTACTATTTAATTAACATTTCACCGTTTGTCTCGGAAAACTTGCTCCTTTTGTTGTCCCCAAATCCTCATGTTATTTGTTCGAATCTCCCATCTTCTTCCCGCGTAATCCAACACAACTTTTATTACTGTACGTCTTGAGACATTTGGCTGTAAGTGCAGTATTTAAACTATGCTAATCATCCCACATTATAGAACAG
>WEDG01007227.1:20000-81588 GCA_017591395.1 Schistocephalus solidus
AGGACTTGTCTACCGGCATTGCCTTTTTCGCGTGGGTAGAAGGGAAACAACTGACTATAGCCAAAGCTCTAGCTTTCCACTTACTTTCGTTTGTAGAAAGCCGCAATTACGTAATCCATTAATTCTCATCTACATCGAGTATCTACCTCAATCATGATACATAGTGCTTTGGTTCTGAAAAGCGGTCGTGGTCGTTCTCTACGGCTCGTGTATCAGAGCTACTGGCAGTTTTTAATGTAGCATCAATATCGGAAGTCAGATGGTCTTCATGAAGGCTATCTCCCGGTAAAGGAATGGCAGACCAGAGTTGTCGAAAAAACTGCATCTTCTGCCAGGCCAGTCCCACAGAAGTAAAATCAAATCAATCGCTGTAGGATCTTTGCTCCAAGAGCCACTTTCTTCTCTTGTCTGCTATCCGACTTAATTATCATTTACATATTTATATAAACTGATATATACATTGAATAGTTGCCAGCCTGCCTGATAACAAAACCTCAAGTCGGTTGTGAGGGAAAAGGACCGTCGAACCGCTGGAAAACTTAAACACCGCAACAAATATGACAACTTTAATTAAGTGAGCATATGTTGAAGAAAGTATGGCGGGGAAAATAGTTTTAAAAAAACTGTTTTATTGCACGCCAAGTGGATCGTTGCGATGCATCCGCAAGTAAACTGGCCTCTCAGCCGTGGCGAGATCGACTGCCACCTCCATAATATAATGAGGTCTGCAGTTGCCTTATTAGTCTTCAGAAGTCTGATAAACTTCCTTTAAAAACTCAGAAAAGTATATTAGAAGCGTCAGGCCATGGTGACTAACGGCGACCTACCTTAATGAAATTCTCAATTGTGATTTTGGTTAGAAATGATTACGTAGGCAGGGTCACAATGCTGATTATTATGCCGCAGAAGCTCAGGACAGTTCAGTTGCACCAGGGGGTGGGTTTTTAATGCTCTTCTTTCCGGGTAAAAGTAAAAATTAGATTCGTCAAATATAACTACTTAAGTAGTCGGCATCATCCCCCATGTGCTTCTCGATGGTTTTCTAAATCGAAGCATATTTAATAGAAGGCATGCACAAAAAATATTTTCTTGTACGCATTCTGTAGTAAAACAGGTCTTTTTTAAATTTACTATACGAAAAAAATTTTTATGTTAAGAAAATGTTCTTTATTTTTCATATAATTGTGGGTTGCCCTTTCACGTGTGGCTAAGGTTTCGAAACCTCAAACTGCAGACTATCCAGTTGCGTTCTGCTAGGCTTTTGCGTAGTTGGTATTTTCAAAAGAGACTACATAAATTATCAACTCTGGAAGATGTCGTTTCCTTAAATAGAAAACTTCAAGGAGATAGAATTTGCCACGAAAGTAGCATAAGAAAGGATGTCTAACGTGCAAGCAGTATTCGTACTCAGAACGCTACAATCATCAGGCCGGTTGAAGGAGAAGACCTAAGCCACCCGTAACTGTGCCCAGAACCGCGAGCTGCTGCAGCAGTGGTCACTAGCGGAACCAAAACTAGTGTTGACCGTGTCCAGTCATGCCTACGAGAGAGTGAGCCAGTGATGACAGCTGCTTTAATAGGTTTGTGCTACAAGTGTTGTTAAGTTGGTGTGTTTTGGTTTAACGGGTGGGTAGTGTGTCTTCTAGCCTGTGTTGCATTAGCCGAGGTGTGGTGTGTTCAGGTGAGCGAGTGTGTCTCAAGTGGCTGCATATCAGCGAGTTTAAAACCACTCGCTGTGACCAGGAATGACCTTGAGGCAGCAGGAGGCCTTGAACAAGAATGCCGGATAGCACAATAAGAGCTGTCAGCAGAGGCGGTTTGGCTTTTCTATATGCGTGGATTTATGAATTCAACGAAAAATGCAGACTACTTAAGTAGCCATTATTAACTAGTGTCATTTTCGCTTTTGGCTAGAACGACATGCAATCAAAACCCAGACACCGTAGTTGGACATCACAACTCCATCTAGGTAAACCTTTATAGGCAAAATCACACTTCAGAATTGTATTCACTGTTCCCTGAACTACACTATTTACTGTAAGTGGAATTTAAATTAATTTTAGAGATCAGACATCGTTCCGTTGCTATGCCTACAGCGCAGATTTACGAGGTAGCTTCGATGATTGCGCAACGTGGTTATCCATTCAGGCAAGCATGCATGTCTCCTAAAACAATACAAATCATAAGATATAGATGTATTATTTGACTTTTTAGGCCTGTAATAGATCCAATATTTTCCTACGAAGCCTAAAACCCTGTATGATTTATACTATTTTTTAAATGCAACACCATCTTCTTCAAATTTGGCATGTAGTAGCATTACAAAGCGCAGATATTCCGAGATTTTTGGAAAACATCTGCATCTTTTCACGTTCCCCACTTCTCTACTTTCGTAAGCGCAGGTGGTAGTCTTTGATCGGCAATCTCGTCATTTGCCCAATGCCGTATCAACCGCAGTTTTGTAACGCGGCCAATTCGGTATCGGTGTAGCTGCTTACAGTTTTACCTCTCGTGTTCCGACACGTTGATCTGCCCCTCTGCTATTACGCGCTCAGCTCACGCAGCCAGGTGGCGCGGCCCACTGCCCGACCAAGGACGCACGCCATTACCACTCCTGGTCACGAATTCGGCCGGGTCACTGATACTAAAATCAGATACTGAAAATCAAGTTGACGAACGCTTACCAATCGCTAACGGAACTCAGTCGTCCCGCTCTGTCATGGGGCTTATTCTCGAGCCCCGCCAGCGACCACACAGAGTTGGACTTCTGATCAACGTGTCATGGGTTCGAGCCACCTGGAGTTGGGTATGACTGGCTGATGACGGCTGATGAGACAGAAACGACCGTTCTAGTCTCCCTTGTCCCTGCTAGCTTAAGTCTTACTGACGTTGCTTTGAAGATCTTTGCTATTGTCCTCCTCAGGCGATTCCGGACTGCATGCGACTCTATGCCGAGGCCAAGCTAAGCCAGATTCCATGCTGGGCGTGGATGTGTGGACCAGATATTCACACTGAGACGTATCCTTGAATTCCGGCATTGTTCCAAACCACTGACGGGTCGCGGGTTCGAGCCTCGGGTGGAGCGCCACCTGGGGTTGGGTATGACTGGCTGATGACGGCCAATGAGCCAGAAATAGCCCTTATGGTCTCCCTCGTCTTTATCGGCATTGTTAATCTGACACCAAAGTTTTTGTGTTACAAAACTCCGGTAAATATGGCATTGGACAGGAGTGCTACAACCTTTTTCGCAAGCAAATGACGAGAGTGTCAATCAACGAGCACCAGAACAATTTCTGAGTTTTCAAACTCGCGTTGAAGTTAAGCGCCAGAGATAACAGCAGCAACAAAAAGGTGACACTCATAGCGGGTATAAACCAATCAATGCTGACTGCCGCAAGTCTGGAGGTGACTGTGTAGGGCTCTGTATGCCGGCGCCGAATCGATGCATCGATCGATAGACTTCCCATCCATGGAAGGGGCTTCAATAAATTCTCGGCTCGCCTTTTTTCTGGCGTGAGCGATTACTTTGATGGCTGCAAATTCGAACTAATGGCCCGTTTCATAGGTGCTATAATTCGTGGCTCCGTCGCACCGCAAAATTATGTTCATGTATACGCGATCACAGTATGCGTTCAGTCTGGCCTGTGTAATTACAGACGCAGATTAGGCATTGGATACGATGCACTACCCAGCTTGCTCTTTGGGGTTTATCTCGTCTTTGATTTTCATCACCCTGCTCCGCAAGTCCTTGTATTCTGTCACCGAAACGTTTTTGCCTTCAATGGCCAAAAATATGAAAAATTCAAGGAGATCGATGGATTCCTCAATATCCAAACTATTTACAGAATTGGTCCTACAAAAGCTAGGAGAAATCGTTTTCAACCACTACGATTTTGCGTCTTGGCGCCACTACTTGTAAGGTACGCGTAGAGAGAGTGCAGGTTCTCAGGCCGTATTCTCCGACATCCAATTCACAAGGGCAGAAGAGGAAGCTTAAACCGTTATCCTTCCTCGACGTTCTCGCCCCCCGCATACCCGATGGTGGAGTTACCGCACAGTGTGCAGAATGACGATTAAAACAACCCTATGTCATCAGCTAACCTAGCAAGCACCCGATGGTGGCCAAATGTGACTTTGAAAGGTGCTCTTCAAAGACTTAAAACACTTTGCGAAGAGCCCAAAATCTCTGTCATCTCGGTGAAGAACGACTGCTTAGAATAACAAACGAGTGAGAGATAGCCACCCATACTTTAGCACTGACAACGGTACATAAAGAATGTGTCAGTGACAACAGAACATATTGCCGCAGACTGAGACGTGCTTTCCATAAGAAGATCATGCAGAGAAGGACGGACGGGATGCCAGTAGACAGTAGGGCGTAGTTTATGAAGTGCCATGTAATGACTGTCCTTGTCAGTATACAAGCCAGGCTGGACGAAGACTCGACTCTTGCATGCTCGGGTACAAACGAGCACTTTTCGAGCTGCGACCCACTGCCGGAATTTTGTATCCACGCGCTGAAGTAAAGCCATGAGTTCAATTCACGGGCACGCGGATACCACAGTGAGCCGACAACAAGACGGGGCGGAAGCTGCTCTAGGCGTGGGTGTCTGAAGGCGACACTATCAACAGGCATGCGGATCTGCCAACCACTGTTCTCATGTTCCACGCCCACGCAGCCAGATGGCGCGGCCCACTGTTCGGCTAAGGACGCACGCCATCATTACGCCATGAGACCACCACTGTGAGGTAGGCGGTGGGAACAGGGCGCAGTCACGGATACTAACTCCCCCTCCTCTTCCCCTCTCCCTTTCTGTTCGACTCTGATGAGGGACTCCTATGTGAATTCGAAAGCTCAGACAAATAAGCACACGGTTCCAGCGATCGCTCCTTCATTTCTTTCGAGATCAGAAGCAATAATTTGGATGTTAGCCAGAAAGTTGTGCATGCATATTTCGAGGCAGCCCATAATTCACTCAGTGCTTTTTAAAATCGCATGATTTACGGTAATTTCAAAAATAGTTCGTACATATACATAATTTTCTACGCATATTCTCGCCACAGGATGAAAATCTGACGGCATGAGTGCTAAAATGGTTATGTCATCTACGGCTGGCGTAAGTTGGAAAGGCTTGCTTAACGAGTACAAGCCAAACATTCTAATACGACCCAGTAGCAGAGTCATGCGTGCTTGATACTTCCTGAATGAAGTTTACCGCCTCTCATCAGTCCATCACAACTAACAGGCTAGAGCATGGTAGAAGTAAACGCAAGTTTGTGCGTGCAAGAAATCATGCCTTCATCATTATGTGTTAGAACATGCCCCAGATGCTGTATGAAAAAGCGAACGGCAGCGACAGAATCAGTAAAAAAGGGCAGGCCATGGCAACAAGTGACCTTGCGCCAAATTCGAGAAAGGAACCCCATCCCAGTGTGCTTGTGGTAGCACTTTGCCATTTTTTATTTTGTACACAACTTTCCACAATTATTCCACTTGTTAAACATTTGCTTAACTCGCATTTACCCATTTGTTTAAGTTGGTATTTATTAACTATAACGTGCTACACTCCAAATGGTTTGTGGTTCGGTGACTAAATGATTTTTCTCACCTATTTCTTTTGTTCTTCACTGGGCGGCATCGTCAGCTGATTCCGTCCTATTGTAACCTTTGGCGGGGTGTAGGGGTACTAGTTATGGGGTAGCATCACACACATAGCATTTGGTCTCTCCATTTTTCTCGTACAGGTGGTGAATGCTCCTGTGGCCGCCTCTAACTGGTACCCAACTCTCACCTGTGGCTCCTCGAAGTTGGGTTCTTCCCAGCGGCCACACCTCCGGCAACCGCCACGACCGGCGGGCTAAACCAGGTGAGGGTCTCCGGTGTTGTGTGTGCCTCCACACCCGGTATGTCTGACTCCCGAACTTCCCAACTCCCCCCTCTCAAAAAGTCATACGGTGGGGGTGACTACAACCCCGTAGGCGGCCCAGGCTAACTCGGGTCATTCTCCCACTAAAACAAAACCGTGACCCATAGTGGAGTTCAGCAGCCGTCTGGGATGTCCGAGCAGCCCTATGTAGGGACAGTACTGCTTGCCTCCTCGCAGAGGAAGGGGCTAGAAAAGGTGCCCTAAACAAATGCTGATTATCACGTCTTCTGCAGCCGGCCGCGTCTCACAGCTCGCAAAATACGCGGTCGTAAAACTCAAACAAACAACAATACCCCCAGTCCTCATCCCCCTCGTCATACCCTCCAGGCTGCTCGGCTGAGTCCACTCACACTAGCAGCCTGGAATGTTCGTTCCCTTTTAGACAATCCTAGGAGCAACCGGCCGGAATTGAGGACGGCACTAGTTGCTCGGGAACTGGTGCGCTACAAGGTGGACATTGCTGCTCTCTGCGAGACCCGATTATCTGAGCAGGGTCAGCTGGAGGAAATGGGTGCCGGCCACACCTTCTTCTGGAGCGGCTGGCCAAAGGCAGAGCGACGCGACGCTGGTTTTGCCTTTGCCGTCCGCAACGACATCGTGGGATGTGTGCCCTGTCTGTCGCAGGGGATCAATGATCGCCTGATGAGCCTCCGTCTGCCTCTTCGGGAAGACCAGTTCGCCACCATCATCAGCGCCTACGCTCCCCCAATGACGAGCTCTGATGCGGCGAAGGACAAATTCTACAGAGACCTGCACGCCCTGCTGGTGACTGTACCGAGAGAGGACAAGTAAATTGTCCTTGGTGACTTCAACGCCCGCGTCGGGACGGACCACGTTGCCTGGCAGGGAGTTATGGGTCCCCACTGTCTCGGCAGCTGTAACGATAACGGCCTCCTTCTTCTGTAAACGTGTGCGAAACACAGTCTCCTGCTGACCAACACCTTCTTCCGCCTTCCGACGCGGGAGAAGGCCACGTGGATGTACCCTCGGTTGCGGCGCTGACATCTGTTGGACAATTTTCTCGTCCGGAGGCGAGATTGACAGGACGTGCTGGTAACCAAGGCGATCCGCGATTCCGATGGTTGGACAGATCACCGACTCGTCATCTCCCAGATGAGGCTCCGACTGCAACCCCGACGAAGGCCCCATGGAAAGCGACCGCCAGGTAAGTTAAATACTCTTTTGTTAAATTTGCCGAGAAACTCGAGACACGATGGTGCCAGCTGCGAAAGGTCATCCAGTCCACCACTCTCGAAGTCCTCGGACACGCACGCCATCAACACCAGGAATGGTTTGACGACAATGACGTCGACATCAGCAACTTACTCGCGGAGAAGAATGGACTACACAAACCCTACATGGACCTTCGGACTGACGCCACCAAAGCAGCCTTCTTCAGATTCCGGCGCCTTGTACAACAACGGCTGCGGGTAGATGCAGGATGCCTGGATGGTCCGAAAGGCTGAGGAAATCCAGGGGCATGCGGACCGCAATTAAATGAAAAACCTTTTTCAGAACCTTAAGGGCTATCTACGGCCAGTGTATCAAGGGTACCGCACCACTGCTCAGCTCTGACGGCACAACACTGCTGATAGAGAAATCGCAAATTCTGAAGCGCTGGGCCGAGCACTTCAGAAGTGACCGCAATTGCTCATCAGCCCTCTCCGATTCTGCCAACCATCCTTCAGCCTCCCACACCCTCACTCCTGGCATCAATCCTATTACTCCCACCATCATAGAGACCACATCCCAATACTCATCGCCTGCTACGCCCACTATCGCAACCACCACCGTTTAGCCTTCACTACCACCACCACCACCATCAGCGCTGGGGTTTCTCTCCTAAACTGTCCTCAATGCGACCGCACATTCACCTCACGCATCGACGTGGTCGGTCACTTGCGAATCCACCGTACAGACACTGGTTAACCAGTGCGTACAGCACCAACACACCGCAGAGATCACCAACTGCACTGCCCTCACTGTCCTCACGCATTCACTCATCGCAAGGGCCTATTCGGTCACATGCGCATCCATGACGGCGGAATTCACCGCAATGCCGACAACACCGATAAACCATGCACACCCTCCGCTCCTGCCATTCTTACCGCTGCTGCCACCCCCACTACCATAAATGACATCCCCCAAGCCTCTACCAATTTCTCCTGCCCGCACTTCACCCGCAACTTTAACTCACACATCGGCCTGGTCGGTCACCTGCGAATCCATCGCATGGAGGCTGGTGAACCAGTGCCTGGGGCTCCGACATACAGTCGCCGCACCCGCCTCCACTGTCCTCACTGCTCCCGCACATTTACACACTGCATGGGCCTATAAGGAAATATGCGCCTCCACGAAAACCTATGGTAAACCACCGGAAGCTAAGCCACATCAGCGCACACCATCTACATTAATACATAAACAACACTCTCAGAATCATCATCATGTACCTGATAAAATCACGGTTTCCTAGAAACCGTGGCTTGGAAGGCTGCCAATCTGACGCTTACACCAGACCACACCGTTGGCCCAGTGTATGTCTTGTGTGTGTCGAGTGGCTGACCAGTGGACTGGGAGTCAGAAGGCGATGGCTCCTCCATATCCCCTTATTTATTAAATCCTGGTGTGTGCGGTATGGGGGCCAGGTCGTGCTGTGGCGCGCGAAGATGGGTACGCCGACCCATCAGCCAATGCCCCCACTCCCAGATCAGACAACTCATTGGCTTGGTTGGTGGTCTGATTATGGGGGTGGGGGAGAGCGTAAGGTCAACAGCTCAGCGCATTTTCATCACTATAAACAATCTAACGCGCTTGAAACTATCACGGTGCGCTAAAATCCGTGGCTTGGAAGGTTGCCAACTGACGGGATAACTCGGAACGCTTGGTCAGCCCAATGTGTGTTTTGTGTGTAGTGGCTGACTGGCGGACTGAGAGTCAGGCTGCAATGGCGTCTTCTTAATATGGCCTTTATGGCACTCTCACTCCGTGGGATCCGAGCCAGGTGTGGTGGTAGACCCAGGGGCGGCTTCGGCCGCGCCAGCCACCTGCGCCCTCTCCCATCTCCGTTCTTCTTGACTCTGTCTTGACACCGGGCTCAGGTGGGGGAGGAGAGAGTGCGGTAGCTGCAGCGCAAGGCTACTATCACTTAAAGCTAATTCACGCGCAAGTCACCATCCCTGCACCACCTGGTGTGGAGCATACGGTGGACCTCGTCGAAATCGACGGTCGAACTGTTAACCTTTGGCGTGGCTTGTCTCTTTTATTTCTTAGTGTGGGATCGTATTATCGATCGTAGTTGCTCGTTAAAGTGGTGATCCTGAACGAGAACGCGCGTTGCCCTTTTCACGCGCCGACAAGAGCCAGCCAATCATTGCGCAGTGCCTTATAGGTCCTTTCCCCGCGTGCACTTTCATTCGGTTCCTCTCAATACCGCAGTTATCATGGACGACGCTATTAGTGCGGTGTTTCTCTCCTTACCCAATTTTTGGACAAATGCACCCAAACTTTAATTCCTTCGCATCGAGTTTAGTTTTCACAAGGGAGTAACCAAACTGCTCAGACTTGCTTGGGCTTTGCCATTGCAAGTTCTGTCTCAGGTTAAGCAGTCATACAGAGTCCACGGGTCGATCAACCGTACACCCAGCTTAAAGCCGGTCTCTTTTCGCCTGCATACTGTGTCTGACCGTCAACGGTACCATCAGCTAATTCGAGAGGAGTGTTTGGGTAACCGGAAACTCACCGAACTCCTCAGAAGGATGCAAACACGTCGTGGTGAGCTGCATATTGACGACAAACTGTTTAAGCTTTTCCTAGAGCGTCTGCCCACGGATGTTCAAACCAATCTGGCATCTGGCTCAGAGGACCTCTCGGTCTCACGGCTAGCCGAGATGGCGGACAGGCTGTTGGAGGTTCAGCTGTTCCAGCCGCCCTCCATTGCCCAGCTCTCCCCTTCCCCCTTACCGACGTCAAATGCGCAGCTTGTGACGCAGATGACGGCCATGACGGCCGAGATGACTTCGCTTAAACTCCAGCTTGCGCGCCTCACCTACTACCGATCATCCAGTCGCTGACCCAGCCGTCATCGTTCTCACTCGCGAACTCGAACTGCTGATGCCTGTTGGTATCATACCACTTTTGGCACAAAGGCCCATCGGTGGTTTTTCCCCTGTTCCTTCAAATCCCCACAGGGAAACTAGTCTGCCAGTGAATAGAGGTGAACGACTTCTCTGGTCGCACTTTCCATGTCTACTACACCTTGACTTGCAGACGGTTCCTTGTGGACACTAGAGCTCAAATCAATGTAGTCCCTCCCACTCCAGCTGACCATCGCTGTCCCAACGATGGTCTCCATCTCCAAGCTGTTACCTCTCTCCCAATTCCCTCGTTCGGCAGCCTGTCCCTCACCCTTAACATTGGCCTTCGCCGGTCTTTCTCTTGAATTTTTTTGTGATTGCAGATGTCCCTCATGCAATCCTTGGCTCCGACTTTCTATCCAAGCTTGACTCTGCTTGTGGAATGCCGGCGTTCCCGCCTACTTGATCGCACCATCTGTTCGAGGATTGACTCCCTTTACAAGCCCCTTGCAATTTATTTGTCCTGGATACAGATATTGCCTGTCCTTATCGGGAGCTTCTACTTCTACTTCAACATCCGAACATCACTAACCACCAGTTTCGCAGCGGCGAGTTCAACACGATGTTGCACACCACATCCGTACCTCAGGTCCTCCTGTTTTCGCTCGCCCTAGACGACTAATGCCTGCGCGCCTACCGGTTGCGAAAGCAGAATTCGAATATATGCTACAACTGGGCGTCATTCAACCGTCCGAGAACCCCTGGGCGTAACCTTTGCACATGGTGCCAAAGGCAACATCGTGTGACCGGCGAACCTGTGGCGACTACCGTGCCCTCAACAACAAAACTATTCCGGATCGGTATCTTGTGCCTCATTTTCAGGATTTCGCCGGAACCCTTTTTGGCCAAGTGGTTTTCTCAAAGATAGACCAAGTACGCGCATTCCATCAGATTTCTGCGCCCCTGAAGACATTCCCAAAACCGCTGCTCCTACACCTTTCGGACTGTTTGAGTTCATCCGCATGCCCTTCGGCCTTCGTAATGCTGCTTAGCATTTTCAGAGGTTCATCGATCGTGTCTTGCATGGCCTGCCTTTTGTGTACGCCTGCATAGATGACCTCTTGGTGGCTAGTCGGTGTGCTAAAGAGCATAAGGAACATCTTGCCTTGGTTTGACCGCCTTGAAAAGTATGGCGTCATCATCAACCCCTGCAAGTGCGTTTTTGGTGTGCCCTGCGCTCAAATTTCTTGGCCATCATGTCGACTCTGATGGTTTGAGTCCTCTGCCATTCGTGAGTTTCCTCCACCAACTTCCAAGTGTCAGTTGCAACGTTTCCTAGGCATGGTCAACTTTTACCACCGATTCTTCCCGAACTGGGCTCACCTCATGCTAACCCTCACCATCATGCTGTCCTGTCCCAAGGGTCCCCTCGAGCTTAATGGCGAGGCACTGACCGCTTTCGAAAAAGTTGAGGTTTCCCTTGCCGATGCCATCTTGCTCACGTATCCCGCTGCAGAAGCTCAGTTGTCCCTGCTGGTAGATGCTTCGACCGCAGCCGTAGGTGCAGTTTTGCAACAACACCTTGTGGGGTTTGAGTCAACCGGTGGCCTATTTCTCCAAGAAACATTTGCCGACGGAGAAGCGCTACAGTATATTTAGTCGTGAACATCTCGCTATTTATCTGACTGTGAAGCATTTTGGACATTTCCTTGAAGGTCAGGACTTTACGATTTTCAAGGACCACAAGCTATTGACCTTTGCTCGTTGGTCCCACTCCAACAAGTACAACCCGAGAGAGACTGCCCATCTGGACTACATCTCACTATTCACCACTGACATCCGCACATTGATGAGTCCGTCAGCGGTCTCCACCTAGCGGACGTTCTATTCCCCATCGGGACTGGTACCATCCTCTGTGATGTGTTGACTCCTTTTCGTTGCCCTTTCGTGCCCACCTTGATGCGTCTGACCTGGCATGAGCAAGGACATCAAAGCTTGGGCACGGTTGTGTCTGAGTGGATAGCGGAACAAGGTGCGGTGCCACAAAAAGTCACCACCCGGAATCTTCCCCAGCCCCGACGCACGGTTCAGTCATGTGCATCTCGATGTCGTAGGCCCCTTGCCTCCACCCAATAGTATTTTCTTAGATCCTTACCTGCGTCGACCGCTACACCCGCTAGGCTGGAAGCTATTTCTTGCCGAACATGGAGGCAGACACCATCGTAAAGGCTTTTGTCAGTCGTTGGATCGCCGTTTTCGGTGCCCCATCCACGGTTACGACTGACCGAGGTGCCCAATTCGAATCTATCCCTCTTCCAAGCCCTCCTCAACTTTCTCGGCTGCACTCGCATTCGGACGACGGCCTACCATCCAGCTGTCAACGGTACGGTTCAACGTTTCCACCGCCATCTAAAGACCGCCCTGCGTGCCACAGATGACCCAACAAACTAGTCCGACAGCCTGTCCCCAGTGCTCCTGGGCATTCGGTCAGGACTGCAGCGCGGCTGAATTGGTGTTTGGTACTACTCTCCGACTGCCAGGCGAGATGATCACCCCAACCTCCCGTGATGCCGATGAGTATTCCACCCGTTTTGTGCATCGCTTGCGGCAGTTTACGCGCTCACTTTCCCCGGTTCCGCCCCGAGCTCCATCAACCGAGTCTTATGTCGAAAAAGGCTTGGCCAACTGCACCCATATGTTTGTTCGGTGTGACCGTCTGCTCAAGCCGCTGGAAGCACCATACGAAGGGCCGTTCCGCGTTCTCTCACGCAATGTCAAGATCTGTCGGATCCTTCGCGGTGACAAGGAGGACGTTGTCAGCGTCGATCGGGTCAGGGCTGCTGTCACGGAGGAACCAAAGGACAGGAGCGCAAAGGACAGGACTGTGCTGACCCCTTAATCCGTGCTCCTTTACCTTCCCTAACCTCTCCATCTAGCCCAATTTCCCCCACCACCCCAACCCGAACTCTTCCTGTGCCATTCGTAGCGGCCGTCGAGCCCACTTTCCGACCGCTTTATCACTCAAGAGTTTTAACATTGCATTTACCTTCGGCGTCGTTTTTGCGTTGGCCATCGGTCTAGGCGAAGGGTACTGTGGTAGCCCTTTGCCTTAATTTTATTTTGTACACGACTTTCTACAGTTATTCTACTTCATACACATTTACTTAACTCGCATTTACCCATATTTGTTTAAGTTGGCATTTATTAACTATAACGTGCCACACTCCAACTGGTTTGTGGTTCAGTGACATTAACTGATTTTTCACCTATTGCTTTCGTTCTTCACTGGACGGCGTCGTTAGCTGATTCCGTCGTATGGTAACCTTTGGCGTGGCTTATCTCTCTTATTTCTTAGTGTTATCGATCGTATTATCGATCGTAGTTGTTCCCCCAAACCCTCGGCCCTAGCCGAAAACATGAACATAACTCTACGTTTAACTGGTATGTTACGGGAGCTAAGTAACCTTGCGCAAAAAATCAACGAACGGTAAATAGGATCGAGCCATAATTCTAACTTGAAACCTAAACATAGACTTAACTTTATCCTTACCCATAACCTTAACCTTTACAGTAACTCTAATGCCTGTGGAATTAGCGCAAGACCTCCGCTATAGTTGCGGCGGTTCTTGGCCCTTTAGCGCTATCTATAACCATACATTAACCCCAATATTCATGGAATTCAACACAAGACCAGCCGTATAACTGTGTTCTACCAGGAAAGAATTAGCAAAGGCAGGTATGCGGTTTATCAGAGAAACAGAGCTTGCTGATAATACAACAGGAGACAACAGTTTGGCCGTGTTGCTACAAGGAAAGTGGAAAAATGAATGCTTTGATAGTGAGGCCTTTTAAAGTGTTCAGAGTAGGCTGCGCCTTCTCTGTTGCGCCCTAAACCGCCTCCATGGTAGATTCGGTGGACCATCGCGGGGGCCAGATCAGGGCCCGATAAGGGCATTTGTTTACACGAGCACAAGGGCCGGGCTAGGGCTTACAGTGCGGAACTATCTTGTCGGAAGTAGGAAGCTCTAGCAATGGAAATGTTGTATTCCGTCCATGCTATTGATGACAGTTCTCGGAACTGAAGAGGCGAGTATTGCGAATGGTACGTGGCAAGCCGTGTAGAATATGCTCGTTTCAATAAATTTTGCATGGACCCAACAGGGACCTGACAACTCATAAGTGGAATATTCTGCTAATTGACCCGTTAGTACGCTTTAAGACGGCTTATCGCCTAAAGAAATAATTTCAGCCTTCGTTTTGACGTTAATCTGACTGGTCTTATCTACGTGAATTGTTGAGTCACGCGTTAAGGAGGTCCTTGATTATGAGGAGTACTTTTTTCGTGTGGACATGTAAAAGCTAAAGTCTACGCCACAAAACCGGGGCCAGTTGCTAAATTTAGATTTGCCGTTGAACAAGCTTCCTGATGCCCACGATTCCATTGCTTCACGTTTTATGTGGAACCTGGAACAGAACAGACGAGCATTTAAAAACAAACGTTGGCAAAACAAGCAGCTGGTGCCTGTAGAATTCATGTCCTTCTAAACTGGAAATGTATGCTAGGAAACAACGTGCATGTCTCTTTCAGGAACAGCTCTTGTTGCGCAGTTCAACGGGCCTTTACAGGAATAACTTGGACGGTATAAATGCAGCGGTGACCAATTCACAAAAGCATGAACCTAGTCTGCTTAACCTAGCTCATCTCCATTGTTTTCGCCCTTCAGTGACACGGCGTGCCCCGCGGTTTATAACCCGGAAGGGGCATCGCGTTGAATGCCATTCAGTTGGGCCGGTTGGCTCACTGAGGGGGGACGTTGGCATGGCACACCCACGTCGTTTATCTTTGGGGATAGTGTGGCATTTTGGCCTTTTCCCTTATGATTTTGCCGCTTCTTTATTTGAGCCGCCCCCTGCCCCCTTAAAACTATATTACCACGGTTCCCATAACGAAGGAGGCCTTGATTTGACTATCCTGGATGGACCCGGATATTGTGCTTCCACCGGAGTATGACTAGGAGGAGAAGACAAGGCTCTGTGTCCCTAGTAGAGGCAGAACAATCTCCAGCCTCGTCTCACCAACAAAACTATGTTTGTGCTCTACTCAAAGCCTTGATTCGCATTGCATCCCATCATTCGACAAAAGAGCTAACTGACTACATAGCAGTAATCCATTCAGAGTTCAGGGATGGACGAACCAGGTTGTTAAAGAAGCCATGCACCGAAGAGATAGGCGACGTGCAAGGCAACCAGAAATCTGGGAAAGTTATCCCCTACGTCAAAGGCGTCTCTGAGGTGGCCTCTCGATCGTTACAACCCACCGGTATAAGTATCGGGTGAACACAATTAGCAAGATCAGCTTCCTCTCTACTGCCAGTCTAGACCACAATTTATATTAACCCGCTTAACTTAAAACAATAGCGGCAAATGAGCAGAAATTGCATAAAATCGATAGTGCTTTATCCAACAACCTGACGCTTCAGCGCAAGTACAAAGTGAGAAAAGTGAGCGTGGTTGTGCCCGTTACATCAGAACAAGCACCGCGGAAAGGGTAGAGATTTCGGCAGCCGGTTACGAAAAAGGACGCTGTTACGAAAACCAGACGAAGGTTGTTGACTCGTCTACGCGGAGTCTGCGTTCCTGGTCTCAACGTGCAAAACACGCTGCAGAGGCTGAGTCTAATTTTCCCTTTCAAGACGCCACCATCATCTACACCACGGAATTGAAGCGCTTGCTGTAGCTGCAGTGCAAGTCCACTATCACTTAAACCTAACCTTGGCGTTGGGCCCACGGCAGACCTTGGCGAAACCAAATGGTCGATCTCTTCTCTATGACCTTCCTTCACCCCCTGGCGGCACACAAGTACAGTAACGATCATCCGTAACGCAGATCGTTTTTGGGTTAAATTCGAGGTAAAGTTGGGTTATGGTAAAGGTAAGATTAGAGTGAAGATTACGGTTAAATGCGGGGTTAGAGTTGGGGCGTAGATTATGGTTAGAACAGGGCAATATTTGAATTTTGCGCAAGGTAGCCTGTATAAGAAGGAAGGGTGCGGTAAACGTCTCTGTTTCCGTGCCCTGTTTGCCTGCACCATGTTATAACGTGAGTTACACACGTGACACTGTTTTTTGCCGGCGAGCCCACACGAGACCGTAACTACGGGAAACTTTCCGACCAAAACGCCAAAAAAAGTCATGTCTGAGTAGCGTTGAGGGAAGGTACATATTCCCACAACAGATTGCCATGAGTGATCAGCAGACTCATTTGGTGCTGCCCGTAATCCGCGCGTCGTATGGCTGTTCACCGTAGCACAAGTGACCTGGCTTCGTTCTGGAGTCGCAGACAGCCACTGGCGAAGCCCGAACACCGATGTGTTAGGTATCACCCAGTGCAGCCGTTCTTTTTTTACACGGTAGCTTTGTGGAAAAAGCGCGAAGCGATTACTTAGATGTAGACAAAAATGCTAGCCGAAAGGAAATTAAGCGGAGAATATGACAACAGTTCGATATTTGCTTCTGACAATGTACCCCGTGTGCCGTGGTGAGCGCAGGGACGGTGACTTGCACCTGAATTATTTCATTGTGATGGTAGACTTGCGCAGGGGCTACCATACTCTCTCCCAATGTGTGGCAGATGTTATGGGTGCGCATCTCCAATAGCGCCTGCCGTGCCCTGATTTGGTGCCCGTATCAGTCCAGGGCAAAGGGGAAAATATGATACCCCCCGTCCCCGTCAGACGGTGAATATTTATTTGCCGGTTAGGTTATACGTATTTGCTTTTAGAAACGGACGAATGAGCAGTACTGTTGACCAGAAGGTGTGAGGTTTCAAGCATACGACATAAGCTGCTGTGGAACATTTCACGGGTAGCCGCAGGCTGTTAGCTAATCTAGGTCAGGCCCACAACAGACACTGAAGCGTCATCTGATCAAATCAGATGATGTCTGTGGAAGAGCAGCTGCAGGAACTCAATGGCCCCTAGCTCTCAGCTTCAGGAAAACAGACACACACTCCTAACGTATGCAGTCCGACCTGTCAAACCTCAAGACCTCCGAGGAAGTTCAAATAGACTTTGTTGGTTTCCCCAGTCCAGTCGGAAAACTCAGCCTACCGAGCTAGCATTTCCCGATTTTCAACTTTTCCTTCGTACCATCAACAGAAGCCGACCCTTTAATGCACATCTTCCGGATAGTCGCTGGTGTGGAGGCACCGAGAAGTGGTCAACAGGACCAACAAATCATTCGACAAGATGAATACCGCAGTACGATAAAAAGAAACGCGTCTAGATAAGGATGCCTTGTATGGCGGCCTAACCAGGATACGGGAAAAGGAAACGTCCACAATATATGCGGCCATGCGCTAAATCCCAGGGAAATAATTCTTTGGTGAGAGTTAGGTTAAGGGCAGAATTCGGGTTAGGTCATGATTATCGTGTTAACTGTAGGGTTTCGGTTTAGGGTAGGGCTAAGGTTAAGATTAAGGTGGCAGTTTAGCTTTACGTTAGGTTTAGCGTTAACACATGGGGTATATTTACCCTTCCTGAAATTTACCGTAAGGCTACATATTTTAAGCGAGCGGGGCGGTTCCTATCCCCGTGTCCTATTTAGGCAACCATGCAGGGTATAACCACCCTCATCTCTACACAGCTCCGCGTTACTCAAATCGGAACCCACAGCCACCTCCCCCCGCCGTAGACACGTAGATAAGAATGCTCAAGAAAACCCAACCGTCAGTATATGTATATAATTGTTATATACATGAGTAATAATGGTTGTATTTTTAAAAAGATACAGGGAACACCAAATGTGCTGGCCTGACATAATAAAAAGTAGTGACAAAGCTCTACGTGCATGCGCGTTAACTCGCGTCGTCGTCGTCGCCGCCGCCGCTGCTGCTTCGGTGCGGACAGACACATGCCTGTTTGAACACGCCAAGGGGTCTGCGCGCGCGCGCGCACTCACGAGGTGCACCGCCGCCACCAGTAGCTTGTGCGAGCGCGCAAGCTGGCGCACAAGGCGCCTTTTTTCTCGCAGGGCAGACCTGGTGGCCGATCCCATTGTGATGGCGGCGCCGGCAGCAGCAGCAGGATCAACAAATTTTTAGCTTTGGTTGGCGCTCAAAATAATCGATAAATAAGGGTGGCTGGGGGCGTGCGCCTGGAAGGGTGGCGCTGGCGAGAGGGAGAGAACAGGTCGTATTTGGAAATAGAGGGAGGGGATCGGCGGTGCACGTAAAGATGGATGAGAGAGGCCGTCGATAAAAAATAGTGGAGGGGAGCAGTAATAGTTGGTGAGGGTGATGATGATTATGACAAACTCTGAGGGCCGCTACCGGGAGAGAGCTCACAGACGGAGAGCAGAGGCGACAGGCTGAGGGTGAATAGGTGAGGTTGCGATGGAGGTGGACGATGTCTGCAGTTTTTGTTGCAACGGGATGTGGCAAGCATGAGGCGCTGACAGTTAAATGGTGAGGATACACATACCGCGTATACACACAATGAATAAACATGCACATATCAGGTTTCTGAGAGAGAGGGCTGTAATTTCCTTATGTACAGGTGGGCAATTCACTAAGGCAAACGGTAGAGTGAAGAATGGAACTCCCGCATGCCCCGCGGTCTCGCATTCCGCACGAGGGCCTTGAGGACGAAGATGGGAATGGGGAGTGTACGATGGGGGTGGAGGGAGGGAGCGACTAGCCGAGCTCCCAGCTGCAGCAGCCATCAACTGGAGCAGAGATTGGAACCACTGGTGCCCATATAGTGTTCCTGCACTAGCTGCGCCTCTGTGAGGTCATCAGTCACGTAGTCAGCCATGTTGGGATCGTTCAGAAGTTGGTAGTCATTAGCCGACAAGGGCAGGAAGAAGGGGTCCACGTCCGAGGTCACGGCCAGGACCTTTTCGTCTGTGGCCACCGCCATCCCAGCTTTACAGTCGCGCTGGTTACCGCCACCGTCACTGACCGAGGAAGGCAGGTCCGGACCGTCAGTGGCGGTCGTCTGCTCATCATCGCTTCCGGCCCAGCCAACAGCAGTGAGCACTGCATTGCGCTTCTCGATGCGCGAAAACAGTTCAGCCGCCATTGTGAAGCTGTCTCGGCGCTCATGTTCCGTCGAGACGGCTGAAAATGACAAACAGGCGGCAGCGTAATTAGGTTTCTCGTGCATGCGGTAAATCTTAAAACGACTGGCCGAAATAACATCAGCCAAACTGCAAGTGTGTGGTGGTGGTGTCGGGAGGAGGAAAAAAATCACCAGGAATGGCAAGTGGGAGACCTTACATTCCAGCAGCACCGTAAGACTTGCCTGGTGAGAGTCCAGACGACAAGACGGTGCACAGAGAGAGCGAGGGGGGAGGATTAGAACCCAAAGATGGGTGCATTAAGAGGTATTTCTCACCCGTTTTGAGTGGCCTGACAGCGCCGACAACCAAGTACGAAAACCCAGGCAGGAAAGGAGGACAAATCGATCAATCCACGGCCGACTACTTATTTAAGACTCTGATCCATAGTTGGCAGTAAACGCTTCAAAAATGGAGAGCCGATTAAGCTTTTCTTCACCGTCCGTGGCGGTGAGTAACTTCACATTATCAGAGTTTCAGTTATACCCGCTGACATGTCGGAGAACGGAACCCGAAAACTATAATGGGCAGGATAAGGCTCTAACCAGTACATTAACACACTATATTAAAAAAGATGGGTTGGACGCCCGTGTTGCAGGGGTTCCACATTCCGATGGGCTAACTTTAACCCTAACCCTCCTACCTCTCTTGGAATTAAGCGCAGGTACATGTGTAATGCGACAATACCTATAGACGCACCCTACCAAAACACGGCAGGCGGTTCGCAGAGCAGTGTTGGCCACATAGACAACTAACATGTTACCAAGATCGGTGTACACTAGCCGCGCATCTACCCCATTGGCTGCTTAGACACACTTACTGGACTGCACTTTGATATATGATAAACAAAGGTATATACGTTTAGTCCAAAAGCCAGGAGCAACTGGTGACCCACTTTTGGACAGATTATGATTCGAGAGCGCCGGCTAGTGCTGCGCAGGGAAAGAAGCTACAGGAGTTGCACGCAGTGATCTGAAGCGATGGGCATAGCTAGACGACCCAAGGACGTCGAATGACGTCTAGTCAGTCAGTCCTCGTCCCCCTGACCAGAAGATTTTACTCCAAGTCATGCAGTTGAGAGCATCTAAGACATCTGAAAAACCAAAGTAATGGCATGTACTTCCACGTACGCACCAGCAAGTCTGACATTCTGAGGCCCTGATTGGTGATCTCATTGCGTAAGGATACCCACCGAAACCAAGAGTCTGTGTGGTTTTCGTCCAATCATAGCCCCCCAAGCCGACCAATCCAGTTGAAGGTGCTGGATGCCTGCCAAGTTGCCCGAACTTAGTCTACATTCCTTCTGTACAGAACGCTAATGCTCTCTCAACTGGCCTCCGGGAGCGGGAGCGCGTCTAGAGGTCGCAGGATAGATGCACCTTGTGAGTGCCCAGCCTGGGCACAGGATCCGCATGAAGCCGGGGAACCCACAAACAGGCCAAGTTGATAACTCCCCAACAGCGAACTGAAACGCAGTCAACCGTCTGGCTGACCGAAGCGTCATATTACGGTTGATAGCCTCTTGTCTAATAAACAAAACTGACCATCCGCGGACAGACGGTCGAGGCAGTTGATGCCCAGGAACAGCAGTGAGGCTTGACTCACTGGAGACAATAGAAACAAGTCGAAAACAAGTGAGCACCCATGGCGGCAGAAGAATTCTGGCCAGAAAACACGGATGAACAGGCTGAAGGTATTCAGACTGGGGGAGACGACGTGGAGGTTTTTTCTCAAACTCACGCAAGCCTCTCTAAAACGCACGTACGACAATCATTTGCATCCCAGAGGGACAATTAGGCTATGATTACTTTCTGGAATTCACGCGGAGCGTAGCATGCTTGCATTCCACTCAGGCGGATCAAGTCAAAACAAGGGGGAATGCATGCATCTTGGCATGTGTCGAAATAGCGATAAAATTTCCCACTAAAGCCGGGGACAGGCATAGAACAACAACAACAACAACAGCGTTCTATGATTCGTAAAGGTGAGGGTTCAAATTTAGCTGAACAGCACTCTCTGCTAAATTGAGCAAAAATCCGCAGCCCATTCCATGCGTCTTTGCACGACAGGTCGACCGTCGTTCCCGACGATGTCCGCCGTGTGTTGTCGCACAGTAGGGCGGTCGCATGCAGGTACGGTGACTTGCGCGTGAATTAATTTGACGGGTGAAGGATCTACCGCACTCTCGCCTCCTTCACCCACCTGGGCGAAAGAATTAAGAAGATCAGGGAAATGATCGGGTGTAGAAGGCTAACGCCGTGTGGGCCTGAGCCTAAGCATGCCACCAGCTTACCATCATGTGCGGCATTTGTTTTGGGTGTGCATCCCCAATAATGCCTGCCATGCCCTGTTCTGACCACCCCCGTGTTAGCCCAGCCGATCCACCGAATAACCAGTCGAAGATTACCAGGAAAGTGGCATGCACCGACCTACCTCGATTACATGGTGAAGTAGGCAGTTTCGTTTTGTTTTGGAGCCGACAGTGTAGATTCCACGCAAGCTTCCACATATCCATTAACAATCGAGGTCCAAGAGGTTTTACCGGACCATCGCAGTTCGATTATCACTGGCTGTCAACGACAAATAAGTGACGAATAGCCATTCCAGTGCCTCTTTCTTCGCAGTTAGGCCACAAAATACGTAAGCAAGAAGGGGGATTTGAGCTTTTTATGTTACAGAAGGACAGTGATGTTTCCAAACCCACGTTTATCAGTTTCGGTTGGACAGAGGCACGCGATTTTTCCATTTCATTAGATAAAACATTTAATGCGACTAAACCGCGTGCTGGATTCGATTGCTCACCCTATTTTCACGTCTGGCGTGTGGATGGGGAGAAAAATCTACCAATACATATGTTTTTAGAGTTTCGCAGGTACCGTGACTTATTTGCGTGACGATAACATCTATCGTACGGCTACCTTTTCCTAATTCTGCCAGCAGATCTTGCGTTTCGCTTTTTGCAGGAATGCCTTTTGGTAAATAACCTACGCCTGGTGTAGCAGGAAAAGGTCGCACCTTTGACCAAACAGATTTTATCCCCAGGAACCTTTTTCGACATGCAAGGAGGACAACCGCAAAGGCCATGTGCATTCGATCCCTGCATAAGTTAATTTGTCCATCTATCACGGTTTATCCACAAACGCTGAGAAGACCAAGAGGTACACAGTTTCAAATACCTCGGGACGAGGCTGTTGTCGAATGGACAAAGTAAGGATGACACTATTTCCCGAATAGATGCTGCCCGCCGGGTTTTATTAGACCTCAAAGAAAGTCTATGGATGCGTCACGACATCCACGGCGTCACGAAGACTTCGTGTACCATTCAATTGTTCACTCTGTTCTTCATTATGGTTGTGAATGCTGAGCTGTGCATGTGGTAGATGACCTAAAACTGGAAATACTTGACCATAACTACTTAAGAATCCCGTTTTGACCGAACTGCACTAACTTCGTCCGAGATCGCTTCGACAAAATCACAAGGATATCCCAGACCATACGAAAAATACGACTGAGGTGGTTGGGGCATGTTCTGCGTCGTTTACCCCAAGAGCTCCGTGTTGCTGCGATTTTTCCAGCAACACTACCCATTTGGGAACGTCGCCGGGGGGTCGGGGCCAACTGAAAACCGGATTCGAAATATTTCGTCAAGACATGGAAGTGGCTTTTGGACCTTTGGTATTCGATCTCAGCCGTTGGCAAAGAAAACGAATTGAAACTGGTCAGTTCTGCTGCCGTGGATCATCCCGTGTGGAGAGGTACAGCCCATGATACCACCGAGGCCGATTAGATCAGGTATGGTGGCAAGTACATTTCTGGCACCGCCTTTGCATGTACGTGTGTATACACGCCAGTGCCCCCTAAACGGGCCACGTGATAGATGCGTTGGACCAACACGGGGGCCACATAAGGGTACAGCAGGCATTATTTGGGTTGCTCTCCCATAACAAATGCCGAAAATGGGGGGTGTGGTGGCACGTCAAGGGACGGCTAGGGCCTAAGAGCCCCGGCCGCGCCAGCCACATGCACCCTCTCCCGCCTCCGGTCTTCTTGACTCTGTCTTGACACCAGGCCCAGGTGGGGGGCAGGAGAGAGTGCGGTAGTACAGCGCAAGTCTACTATCCCTTTGAACGAAATCCCACTCAAATCACCGTACCTGCTCCACGCTGCTGTGGAGCGTACGGTGGACCTAGTCAAAATCGACGGTCAAAATATCGTGTGTGTGGGGAAGTAACCGTACATATCGTGACACTCGTGACCATTGCACCCAGATCCATCTCCGGTGTTGTTGACTCACTATTATCAGTATAGCACAACGGGAGTGGGGAATGGATAATTTCAATGCGGCGCAAGTCTTTCTTACAACTCCGCGAGTTCCAGGAAGCAGTTCAGAAGGAGAAGAATCTGCGATCGCTGGAACAAGTTTGTTGGCAAGTTGTTGTTTGTTACAGATTCTCACTCTAACCCATCATCAGAGACAGTCACAGGTAAGGGTAATGGGGGCACAAGGTTCACAGGGCAGCTGAGCACATAGAGGCTCCTTCAGTCGCGTTACTTAATGTTGCATAGACTTGATGACCGTAGTATATCGGAGGGGGGAGGGGAGAGAGAGGAGGGGGAAGCTTGCAAGCGGCACCGGAGTCACTTTTATTGTCGCTCTCCGAAGCAGCTGTGTTTCCACTATCAAAACCAGATGAAGAAGTCATTGGAATAACCTAAGTGGGGGGAGGAAGTGACCTTTGCTAGGACATGCTGGGTCGCACCACACACCCTGCGAATTTCGGCCAGTCGACGGCGGCCTTCTTGGTCTTTCCATAGTCTGCGCCATCATTAAAGTATACCTACAGGTCGAGAAGGAAGTTCGCTGAATTTAAGTTAGAAACTCCTGGATTGCAGACAACCTACGTAGGCGCGTGGGTCTGTTCGGTGATAGTGGTGGCGCTGAGGTGCCTGGTTGATGAGGAGCTTTCGGAAATTTTTTGAAGTAAAGGGAACTTGAGCAATGACAACGTTTTCCTCGTAGTCCGCCAATCATGTGCTGCCGCACATTTTATCCGAGGGCTGTAAGCAGGCGAGGGCTGGCGTGCACACGATAGTACGACCGTCGATTTCGACGAGGTCCACCGTAAGCTCCACAGCAGGTTGGTGCAGGTACGGTGACTTGCGCGCGATTTTGTTTGGTGGTAGTAGACTTTCGCTGCATCTACCGCACTCTCTTCTCCTCCACCACCAATGCCCGGTGTCAAGACAGAGTCAAGAAGACCGGAGCTTGGAGAGGGCACATGTAGCTGGCGCGGCCGGGGCCCCTAGACGTGCCACCACACCCACCCCCATGTTCAGCATTTGTTATGGGAGAGCAACCCGAATAACACCTGCCGTGCCCTGATGTGGCCCCCATGTTTATCCAACGCATCTACCACGTGGCCCGTTTAGGAGGCACAAAACATACACACGATAGTTCGACCGTCGTAGTCCGACGATGTCCACCGTATGCTCCATGGAAGTATGGAGCAGGGACAGTGACTTGCGCGTGAATTCGTTTTAAGTGATAGTAGCCTTGCGTTGCAGCTACCGCACTCTCTCCTCCTCTCCCACCTGAGCCCGGTGTCAAGACAGAGTCACGAAGACCGGAGGCGGGAGATGACGCAGGTGGCTGGCTCGACCGGGTTCCCTAAGTCCTAGCCGCCCCTAGGCGTGCCACCACACCCACATGTTCAGCATTTGTTAGCGGAGCGCAACCCGAATAACGCATGCCATGCCCTGATGTGGCCCTCGTGTTGGTCCAACACATCTACCACATGGCCCGTTTAGGCGGAAAACAAAAAAACACACACCTACACATACAGGTTGTTTAAAATCGCAACAGATTGGTGGCGGCAATGCCATATTCAAAAATAAGAACAAAAAACACTTTTGTAATGCGACTTACTGAAGGTATTCAAGCTGGCTGAGCTGGGGTCCGAGCAGAAACCAGGTTCTGAGGTGGGGGCGGTGATGGGTGGGAGACCGGTAGTTGACGGGTCAGAGGACGGCAAAGGGGTTGAAAGAGATGCAGCGAACTGGCTGATGGGTTGCAGGCCTGAGGGGAAGTTGTGCGAATTGTTGAGGCCCTGGAAAATAAGGACAAATAAGTGACTGCTGGGGGGTGGGGTTAAATGAGGGCACAACGGGAGTTATTGCGGATAAGCAACCGTAACAAATATCACATAGATGGTGGGGTGTGGTAATACGCCGAGCTGCGGGCCCCTGCCACGTCAGTCACCTGCGTACTCTCCCACCTCCGGTCTTCTTGACTTTGTCATGACACCGAGTCAGGGTGGGTGAGTGCTGTAGGTGCTGCGTGTCGGCACGGCCAGAGGAGTCTCTGGCCGCGCCAGTCACCTGCGTCCGACCCCTACTCTCGTCTTCTTGACTCAGGGCCGAGAAGGGTGATGGAAGACAGTGCGGTAGCTGCGACGCATGTCTACAAATTACTTAAAACTAGTACACGCGCACGTCACCGTCCCTGCGCCACCATGATGTGAAGCAGACGGCGGACATCGTCGGATTTCGACGGTCGAACTGTCGGGTGGTAAGGATCGCAGCCGGGCGACGTCTGACGAACTACAAAGCTACTGAATAAACAGGATCAAGGCTGGAACACATTTAGCAGCTGGTTCATACGTCTTCGACCGTAAGGGTTTAGTTTAAGTGTGGCATGTGGGGGAGGGGAGGGTATCGGGATCTTACACAAAATCGAACTGCTTTTCATGCCTGAACCAAAGAAGAGGCGAGCCATCTACCAGCATTCAAAGGAGACTGCGCCAAAAGCGAGCTATATGGAACGGTTCAAATTATTTTACCTTATTGAAACTCCACGTAACCAGTAGGACACCCTAATTCTTCTGGAGTTGGTCGTTTCCACTTAGAAAGGGCAGAGGTAGCCAATTGACGAATCGATAACTCAAACTTGTTTGAATCATTTTATTTGCCACAGTATGACAGCGCTAGTGATGCATTAAGTTACTGAGATTCAAGCGCTGGGCCACTTCGACTTTGTGCGACACACCGGACTTCAGCGTTAAAGCGTTTGACTTCTGATCACCAGGTCGCGGGTTCGAGCCTCAAGTAGTGCACCACCTGGGGTTCGGTATGGCTGGCTGATGACGGCATGTGACACATGCAATACGCTGGCGGGCAATCCATCTTTCAGTGCGGGTATACCATCAACGGGTCATGAATCGGGCAGTCAAAAAGCGTCATCAGATATCCTCAAACCGCCGACTTCATCCAGCAAAGCAGCTAGTGCGAAATGTGTAAGTCGGTGTGGCCTAATCTCATCTAGTGACGACACATGCTGTCTGGTTGTGATTTTTCCTCTAGTAGAACCCAAAAAACTAAACTCCAATACTTACGCTCATGTCGATCCGTGCTGCCCTATTCATTGGACAGCCCGGTCTGCTTAAAGTGTGTGTTGAGTTGACGAAGATGTTAAACGTTTAGGAACGAGACAAGATCACAGGCGAAGTGTTGAGGTTACGAGACGGGAAGGCTAGGAAACGAATATCTGAAAATGTGTGCTTGCATAGATTCACGTGTGTGCCTGGGTGCCGACCTGTTAAATCTAGTCTCTAAAAACGTTACAAGCCAGCATTGCGATATGACGACGGATGTGTACCATCGCCTCACGACTTGAAGACCCTGACCATAAGGCTTGGCGGTCCCGAGACTCTCGCTTGTACCGCAGCTCCATGAGCACCTGGGTCAAACAGCTCAGTTCTGGTGTTGGCCGACGCAATATCAACCAGACTTGTCTCAGCGCCGAAGCCGACACCCCCTCCTCCCCTATCCTCTCTCTCTTGTTCATCTGCATACTGTCGTCACGTCCGTTTGCGTGCGTGTGTACAGCCGGACGCAACTCATCGATCGCGCGCACGCCGTCGGCTGACCTTGAAGCGCGCACACGGATCGGCGTCGAGGGTAGAGAGATAGATAGACAGGCAGGGCTGTCTTGTCCACCATTCAAAGTCTGCCCTCACGGCTCCGCACCGTCGGCTCTACGCGCCGAAGCCACAATCCCGCAAAGCAGCACGAAGACGAAAAATCACATACGCGTGCACGCACGCACACGCGACGTTCCGCAGGAGTGTGGGTGTGTGCGCGCGCGCTAGACGGCGGAGAAGGAAATTTATCAACGAGTGCTAGAGTCACGCCCGTAACATCCGAAAAATAATTGCTACCGCGTATTGTTTAGTCTGCCTGTCTGTACGCGCACGAGGTACACACACAGACACACGAACATGCGTGGAATCGCAACAATCTCACTAGCCGCGCACACACATACCCACCGCGCGAGCACGCCTTGTCCACACTACGAGAGGTCTAGTATTCGTGTGATTTCACCAATTGCTTTCAGCACCTACCCATCGATAAACGCTGCTGAAAAGCCCTGGTAAACTGAACGTCGTAGTACAACTTTTTGCGCGATTACAGCAAAGGATACAAGAGTTCCCGCCGATATTGCGGGACACGACCTTGTGCGTGTATTGCACACACACAAGCACGACGATCATCGCGCAAATCCTACTTAGCATATGTTGTCGGGGAAATACAGGCTCTCTAAGTTTGGGGGGTGGAATACCTGTGTGGCCCATGAGATACAGCAGTTTGACGCTATCAATCGCTGTGCCTGACTTCGTTCCATGTCGCCTTGATTCAGAAGATGGTTTTACTCTCGCGGTTAAGGCGTGATCTCCACAAAGTTTTGTTCTTAGTGCTAGGTCCTTACATATGTTCACTCTCTGGACAATTGTTCTGTTGCGGAGACATAGACAACTCCGTTGGTGGCACAGACTGCAAGATATAGCCTCCTGGGCTACACGCTCCTTCTGCAGCAGTAAGTCGTTTCTGACTCCCAAATATGACGCGTCACTCATTGGTGAGACTCGCAACCGATGCTAAAGCTGTCGACGTGTTTAACTCCGAGCCTCGTCACGACGCGAAAGAGTTAGACTTTCGGTGAGGAAAAATTGCGGACGACTGCATGCCTTCGGAAGTTGGCTAGCTTTCGTTCTACAGTACCATGAACTTCGAAGCCACGAATTTTCTTAGCCGTGGATTAAGCATCAAGGGTTCGGGTTATAGCACACTTTCTTTTCCATTACTTTTCAGAGCCAGCGACACTTCCTTGTAGGAATGCAAATTACAAACACGACTTTCACCCACGACATGGATCCAAAACATAACTGGTCAATTTCCTTATGCAGTTCCAAGTAGACGCTAAATCCGTCGGCTTATCCATAAACGTTGGGAAGACCAAAGTGTTTTTAAAGCTGCATCAATGATCGGAGAAGACACCTATCGAGACTAATGCCTGTCAACTTGAAGAGGTTGACAGTTTCGAATACCCCGAGATGATTCTGCTGCCAAACGGACAGAGTACGGATGACGCCGTCACCCGAATAGATACTGCTCGCTCGTTTTTTTAAAGCCTGGGAAGTGCCTATGGATCAGTCGCGACATCTCCATAGCCACGAAGATTCGCGTGCACCGTGCATCCGTCCGGTCTATCCTTCTCTAGGGTTGTGAATGCTGGGCTGTTTGTGTGGAAGATGAGCGAAAACTGAAGATATTCGACTACCACTGTGAAGTTCAGCGACTTTGCCTCAAATCAGACAGCCCGCACTCGGTGCGACATCGCAAGGATATCCAGACCATCCAAGACGACGGAGGTGGTGTTGGTTTGGACACATTCTTCGTCATCCATCTCACGAACGCACTTCTACTGCCCTCGATCCGGCATCGCTACCCACTTGGAGGCATCTAAGAGGGCGCCAGCTCAAAATCTGGCTCGACACAGTTCGTCAACACATGGAAGTGATTCTTGGACCTTCTGTATTCAAACTGCGTCTTTAGTGGGAAGAATAAATTTAACTGTTCAGGCCTGCTGCCGCGGATCATCACGCGTGGAGAGGTAAAATCGGTAACGTCATTGAGGCCGGCTAGATGAGGCATGATTGCAGACATACCAATTCCAAATTCAAATATTCTTCTGTTTCCTCTACTAAAACGAAAGACTAGACTGCATATCAATATGGGCTATTGCTCTTTCTCTCTACCAGCATGTGCCATCAGTCGCAAGCCTGGGTTACGCCAAGTGGACATGAAACCGGGCGCATTGACTGGACGTGACATCATTCTGCAGTCATGCTCTTTGGTTTGACCTCTGCTTGCATCTGCGGCGACAGTGGCGCTGGTTTGAGGTCCCATGATTGAAGAACCAACATGTGTATACAGCGCAAACAGATGGTGGCCGCGTGGCAGATCAACCACCGTGCTGCAACCTACTGACATTAGAATACGATGTGTGTGTGGGAGAGGGAGAGAGATCGGAATTGCTCAAGTCGTTCAAACAGTAATCAAAATCACGTAGAGGCAGTATTGGACTTCCAGACTAACTCGAGGGCTTCACGAAGGCAAGATTAAGCAGGAAGTGTTTCTAATTGTCGGACCTTGTGCTTGGAGTTTGAAGGTTTGAACACAATGTTTTTGGGTGAGACGAGTATAAGTCAACTATGCGGATACAGCGCAGCCAGTCTCGATCATCCAATAATCTTCGACTAAAATTAGAAGACCACTTCCGTAGGCCTCTGAATCATGTCTGCAGTGTTTTGCTGACCGGTTGCGTAATCTATCGCTACGCTACTGTACTTCTAAGCAAACTCGTCTGGTTATGTGGAGCGGTTGCAAGTGAATAACAGCACTACTCACATCGAAAGTCGGATATTAGTCCATGTGGTTGGTCCCATCTGCAACCCAGGTGCCACAGGAAAGGTAGCGTGAGTATTTGCCAAAACCCGGCTTTCCTGCCGCGGTCCTCTGTCGGCTTCGGTATACTCGGCGGCGGCAGCAGCAACATTACCTAACGCTCTGATCTGTCTCCGTTCCTGCACAGGTACAACTGACCACGTTGGGCTTGGCAAAGACGCGAAGTAAAACGCCGCTGCCGCCGCGCAAGCACACATCGCATCTTCTTAAAGTAATCCCTAGTTTTCCACGATGACCTATTTTGGTGAATGACAGGCTTCATTTATGTAGGGAGAAAAATGCGACCCACTAAACGGGAACAGAATGGGCGGCAAGAACGCAATATGCGACCAAACTCAGAGAACAAAGGGTACATCGGCGTGTGATACGCGATCGTATTATATTGAAAGCTAACCCGTACTTTATCCATTGCGCTCGTTAGAGCTCAAATTTGTCGCCAGGTTAGTGGGCTCACACAATAGTTCGCTGGCCGTAGGAGGACCGAATTATCGGGTCAAATCACAACTTTCCAAGCGGCGACTATTAGGACACCGCAGTAGTTTCAAAACGCACCGGTGGCAACGAAATATCGCGCAGAGCTGGCCTCATTTTTGGTCCAGTCGGGGGTCCAGAAAAAGGTGGGTCAGGTCAGCTTGGAATGACATCGATCATAGGGGGTCAGCGTGACGTAAAGCCACCAGATCTCGTAAGCTGCACACGTGTCGCGGCAACAAACCCTACTAACCCGGCAACTAATGCTAACACGGAGGAAAACAGTCGAGAGGGTTAGGATTAGGGTGACGCTCTCATTTTCTTCTTTTAGCGCCACCCATAACCCCCTTCCCCACATATACCACCTGTCCTGTATTACTAACTGACGCATCCTCTTGTTCCACGAATCGGGTCGCATATTGAGATCTTGCCGAATCGGCAATCGAACGCTGTTTATTCACAGTCTAAACAGGTGCCGGTGAGTGAAATAATGTCAGTGAAGGTGACTCAACAGTCGAGAACCAAACGCACCCGGTGGATATCAGCTATAAATCGTAGAAACGGGACATGTGTCCTGCGAGGACGCCGAATCACCGACGTCGCGCTTTCAGAAGGAGTTCCCTATGGACTGAGATAGGTTGTAGGTCTTTTAGCTGCGCGGATAACTAACATTTGCTCGTTTCAGATCGTGTTGGGCTTGCAACGCAAATCCCTTACGCACAGGTCGGATTAACTGCAACTGACACAAGCAGAAGTAAGGATAAACACAAAAACATTTGACGGCCATTTATGACTTATTAGCCGTCGTCAGTCAGACCTGACCTAGAATTCTAACCTGAGTTAGTTTGTTCTTGAGTGTCAAGTAGTCCAACGTTGTGCCTTTGCGCCGTGACTGGTTGTGATCGGGAATATCAACTATGATGAGAGAGCGTTCTCCGCTATCTGGCAGCTTACGAGACATGATCGTTCCTTGAGCCTTCACAGGCAGACACGCAATGGCCAATAATAAATGCTTACACATCTCCAGTTCGCAGACAACATCCCCTCAACAACTATCCTGACCCCGAAGAGGGCGTATTTAAGTGTGAAATCCTTAGGCAGGGTGATGCAAAATACCCCCAATCTTACTACGAGATCAAAGTTCAATTTCTGCCTCATTGCAGTGATTTCCCTAGGGAATGCGATTCAAACACACTGCTGCGCTAGCTACATGACATATTACGGGTGATGCATTTAAAATACCGAATACCCATCCCTGACGCGACTGTCTATCAGAGCCCGTCGACTGACGCTCCGACGCAATCCCTCGTATTCTGTACTGTCATCGGGACAGATTGGTGGGTGCCATTCTACCACGACCTTGAATACTGCTGACGTGCAGAAGAGTGAATGTGAGCCAGTAGCTCAAGCGGGCTGCACACGGGCTGACGTCTCGTAGTTGGCCGTTGGCGGCAAAATGCACTAGAAATGGTCATTCCAGGTTCTATCGTCGTTGTCAATGACAAGGCCAAGGTAAATACACCGACTTCGATCTCAAGTGAGACAGGCCACCGTACTGACTGCGACAAACATACTAGGCCATCCAAGAAGAACTGCAGAGAGGGCTTGCGCGCAAGTTCTTCGGCGTTCGTTTCGTGAGTTCAGTGTTGCTGTCCTCAATTCGGCGCCGTTGCCGGCTGGAGGCGGTGGAGATTTGAACAAATCAAAACCTCACTCGACACAGTTTGCCAAGACACGAACATGGTTCTTTGACCGTAAGTGTATTCGGTCTCCGCCGCTGGGTGTGTGGCAGCAAATCATCACGCACAGAGATGTGCAATTCAAGACAGCATCGGGACTGGCTGCGCCAAGTAGATATAAAGAAGGCAAGCAAGTCACTCTCGCCGGCAAAGCGCACCAGAAGGCGTAGGGAGCCGCCCAGGCGATTCTGATTGGGCATTTCTGAGAGGGGCATATTCAGGACTGAAAAAAAGCCCAGTCGTCTTCATGGACAGAGCCCTACATAGTTTACACCTTGCCTGTCACTTTGTCGAAGATTTTGTCCAGAGGCATAGTACGAATAAGTTTGGCGACTGTCGTCTTCAGTAGACTTTTGACCTGCTAAATCGGCAAGAGGATTATTGAAGACTGAAACCCACTCTACCAAAACGCAGCACTGTTTGTATACAGCGCCAAAGCCCTCTATGTGCCTCATGTGAGTTCAACAAATGAAATGGATCAATGCCCATGCTGAGAGCTGAGCGGTCAAACAGAGGGCAGCAATAGTACAAGGAGTAAGTGGTCAATAAAACATCTACCACGGTGATTAGGAGGCTTAGACGATTCCAAGAAGAGGGGAGATTTATTTAAGTGTAAGTAAGTATACAATTACAAATCTCATAGATAAATATAGAGTACTTTCTATGCCTCTCAGACTAGCAATTTTAAACCACTGATGACGGGCAGAAAATCTCAAGAAGACTGATACATTAGATGACTGTGAGTAATAAGTTCCGTTGCGCGAAAGATTCCAATTATAAAATTGATTTCCGTCGCGCGGGTACGAACAGAACCGAGCCCTCCACTTTGATAGCTAGCGTTAACGCCGACTGTAAGTTGGTGATGGTCGGGAAAGTCCTCCAGCCCTGTTTATCTTTTTCTGAGGCCATGTTCTCTCTCTCGCCTAAGTTCCCTGAAAATCACACATTCAATAATGTCAATGTAAACATTCTTAGTCGCAGCCGGCCGGGACAGCAACCGGAGCCTTACCGTCCGATTGTCACTTCCGGTTTTTAGTGTAGGAGAAAGCACTTAAATCATAAGGAAGTGAACTTCTCCGGACGAGCGAACAAGGCTGTGAATAAATTAGGCGGTTAACCTGCAACATAGAATCGACTAATGTGTGCAGTCACAAGCACGATCAAAAAATGAAGCCAAACAGTCGCATTTCGATTAGTGGAGATATCGCGAACCAGGGCTGCCAATGGAAGGAAGGCTGCGGATCGGCACCTCTAGGACCTTTGCTGCCGTTGTGGTTGAAGGCTACACTCCGTACATCCTCGTCGAACAGAAACAAAATGGCGACAGTACACCCATTGATCCACAAGCGATCCCAATCACGTTAAAAATGAGAAAGTGTGAAGAACATAGCCCTTCGTGATGGCTGCGATTGAAGCCTAACCATAAGCCTAAATCCCCTTAACTCTGACCTTAACATCTAACCTTTTAACCCTAGTCCTAACAATAACCGCTAACCCGAACCACCAACCGTAAGCCGAATGCAAACTCTAATGGTGAAACATGAGGGAGGCATAACGGGTAAAGAACCAAAGGGAAGGAGGGGGGATAACTTAAGCCCACCCAAATGACATGAAAAGGTATTTCTTAGAAGTACAGACTACGTGGGACGATGAATTTAATCGTTACCAAGTACTCGAAGCTGATAAAAGTTTCACAGGCAGCCGCTGATCAGGGGAAGCCTTTAAAGGCTAACTTATTAGCACAATGACGCCAAAAGGTGGGATAGCTCCTCGCCACATCGCCGATGCGAAGCCGACCATGGTAGAAGCAAGATGCGAACATCCTCGTGACACGGACAGATAAGCAGTACATGCTGCATTTAATGGGTCGGTTGAGTGTGATAACAAAACCTATTGGCAACACACAAGAGTAGAAACCTTCTTACCTCCACTAAATTCCAGGGGCATTAGCGTGAGGGTCAAAGAAGGGTTAGTACACGAGAATAGGCTCAGTGCCTACAAGGTAACCTGTATTACGGGGGTTCCAATTCCCGTGTCTTGCCAATAGGGCGGATCCTCAAATCTACCAAAAGAGGTTATATTCCCCATGGCTCCCGATTTCATCTCACCTTTCTGAGATAAGATGAATCAAGGGAGCACAAAGACGCCAAGTAAAACGCATACACAGTTACTAACGGTAAATGGACTCAATATTCGCACTGACACGCAAACAAAGGGTATTGAAAGGGGGAACGGATAGATGTGAGTCCACACTATCTTCCAAACAGAACAGACGGGAGACAGAGCTAACCAAAGATGGCAAAAAGAAGTTTGAAGTTGCTGTTGTCGCAGGTTTTTCTGTCTTGGTCGACCTGCTGCTACTGTCCATTGCTGGTGTTGACGTCTTTTCGTAGTCGTTGCACTCAATGTGGAAGTCCATATCTTCTGAGAGTGCAAACATGGCGATTTGCGCTCAGTCTTGAGTAACTACTAGTCCCACGACCAAATTCAAAGTCGTACCTAAGGCCTAACCGCCGTAAGTGGTCGTGCCTGGAGTTTACCCTCTTCATCGGAGGATCGATAAAAGTGCGCCACACACTGATAGGGCACTATCACCTATGCGACATACAAGCCACCGCTATGGCAGCGTGGAACACTTTGAGTGGGGGCCGGATCGTGTCTGTGACACGCGTAGACGGACTGTTCAGTCTTATCAGCTACAACACCTAATCTCATTACCAGTTGGTTGGAAAATTCGACGGTCGACTGGAGAGGGGCTGAAATCTGAGAACCTCCCCTTGCCGACCATCAGTGCATTCCTCATTATAAAAAATCCGACGCGCTAAAAGTCGGGATAACCCTCAGTCCTTCTCAGGACTGCGGGTTCAGATGAAACGTCTACATGCTATTGATGGCGTTCCCACCGAGCATCTAAGTCGCCCTTATCGCAGCCTGATACATCTGGAGCGTGTACGGCATGCGTAGACGGGATATTTAACATTCCCACGCCTGTGTCCGCGTCCACCTCTGGTTGTCTTGACACTGGATCAAATAAGGTGGGGGGGGAAACGAGAGTGCGGTAGATGCCGTGGCAGTCTGCCCAGCTAATTGGACGCAAGTCACCACCGCAGGATCCACTTTCTGCAACACGCAGTAGATGTCGTCACTTACGGTGATCAAACCTTCGCAGCCCTCATGAACGAGAAATTAAATGTCGCCAATCCCATATGAAGTCGTATCGACCTAGTCCTTTGGGTGGCACACACCGAGTGCGAAAAATCAGGCTAAGGGAACAGGAACGCCCCACCCAGTTAAAAAATTCTCCTTGGAGTAAATTTCGAGAGGGGTAAAAACTTCAGTGGCTTAACCATAGCAAAGAACTAAACTATAACCTTAACCTGTACCCTAGGAATAAAACGTAGACCCTACAGGTAACGCGAACCCAAACCTTAACCCTTAACATACTCCTGACCCTAAAACCCCAACGCTAACCTTAACCCCAATCCTGAACTTAGTTATAACCCTCACCTTAATCCTAAACATAAGTTAACCAGAATTGGGTGCAAAGTCACACGCATTGCGGGCGGTTCCTATTCCCCGGTTCTGATAAGACAGCCATAGAAGACATCCTTACTCGAAATTTAATTCACACGCAAATCCTCACCGCTCCCATTGTAGTACACGGACCAGCGTCGTGGTGAGCGGACGAAGTATCACATTTTCAGGAGCAAATGATAGCCTGATTGTGATGGTGGTGGTGGTGGTGGTGGGGAGATTGGGCGACCAAAGGGGGCACGATCGAGCTCGGGGCAGTTGGTGTCTCAGCCACTACAGTTCTTGATCATCTCAGTCAAGATATGGATTACCGGGGTCACGTAAACGCGATAATTGTAGCAAATTCCAATGTATGCCCGGAAGGCAGTCGATGTGAAAATGTGTAAACATCACACAACAAGAACTTTATTCCAGCGACCCTAAATATTGGTTAGCGATTCCATACGTCTCAGATGCCGTCAGCCACCTTCTCAGACCACTTGGAGTCTGATTCGCACACAGACCAGAGGCAACCATTAGGCGTCAGGTAATGAGACCAAACGACCCAATGCCGCGGCAAGAAACATCTGGAGTTGTTTATCGGATCTGGTGCAGTTGCGGGCAAAGAAAATGCATCGGAGAAACTAAAAGATTGTTCGAACGCGAATGGTTCAACACGCGGCAGCAGTGCGGCGAAATGACGCCAATTCTTAAGTCGCGGTTCATGTGGCCAGAACCGGCCACAAATTCAAGTTCGATGAGGCCAAAATTTCGCGAGGCGATAACCACGTGAACCACGAGTTGCTTGGATCATGGTTAACAGGCCTCCAGCCTAATAACATAGGCAATGACCTCCCCAACCCTTATTCGGTGTTAAGACTCAGTTGGGCCAAAGCAATCAACCACTTAGGGAGCGCTCAGGCGAACGCAATTTCTAACGACAGTGTCGGGAGCCAGATGATCGAGCGATCATCACGCCAACCTCCAATACGGGTGACGAATTTTCAACAGATAACTACCCGCACGCCGGCCATCAAACAATTGGCGCATAGCAACTGCATCCCATAAATACTGCAACTCCCTGTGTACAAATGACCCATACCTGATACTGTCTCTGAAGATTGGTTCGAGTCGGAATCTGAACCGTCAGGTGAAAAAAGCTCTTGTCCCGAGGATCGCATCTACTTCTTCTGAATGAAGCTATTTATTCTGCAGGCACTCAAGTACACTGAGTGCCTTGGGGTGAATTTGGTTCAACGTATTCGCAAGCAGCTCGTTCCCGTGAGTCGGTAAGACAAGGTACGGAGGCAGAGGGTGCTAAGAGAGTATGACATTCTCTCTGTGTTGTGTGGCTCTGAAACACGGTGTGCGCAATTGGTTAACGACTCCACAATGGAGGGGGGGGGCGGACTATTTTTTTGTTACTCCAAAACAGATCAGGCTCACTAGGATCGCTTACAGAGCGCAAAACAGATAATCAATATCACTTCAACACAGCAAAAATCTCCCCCTCCCTCCCACCCACCCAGAGCAGACACTACAAGCGCACCAGAAGAGCGCGACTTTACAGGCCCATGAATCAGACGTAGAGCCAACGTCAGGCTAAAAATAGCCTTGACGGCGGGACGAAATAGGCATGGAAGCACCACCACAAGTGAGACACAGTTGGCGAAAAAGGTAGGACAGACAGGTGACAGGCGGAAATTAGAACTCACCAAGTCGACTTTGAACTGGGGAGTACTGACAGCGACGGGATCGTTGTTGACCCTAGAAAGCAAGAAGGGTGGAAAAGGCGACAGTAAAAAGAGGATGACAGTACACGAAAAGTAATGGCAGTATGACCGAGTGCAGAGCGCTGCCTCCTTTGAAGGCAAGACAAAATGTTGGGCGCTCATATTGTTGAAAAGTGTGGCGAAAATTACCGACCAAGTCAAAGCACAGAGGTGAGACAAAAAGTAAACTGGACACTTGGAGAGACCCTTCAAGAGGGAAGTCCAGACAGTTCACGAAATAAGACCTCATTGGCGACCTTCGAAGAAGTGCCATGAGACGACGGGGGTGCGTTTGTTAACCTGACTGTTGGTTACCTGGTGCGTTCAGTGGAGAAAGAATCACTTGGTTGAGCCTGGCGGAAAATAAGAGTCGTGAAGCAAGAAGCGGAAATACGAGACGCTAAGCAAATTTTTTAACCACAAAATGGTCACATGACCTGGGATATTACGATATGGCGAGTCTTGCCCGCGATTTGGCAGACCACTGGAGCTTCGAACTGGTGTGCATTGGATGAAGATTTCCATCTACTGCAACAGACCACCACTATCCTAAACCGATCCACGACGTGAGTTTCGGAAGACCGCAGGGCTTTTGGTCGGACTAAGTCGGAGATTTGTGACGTCTAAAGGATAAAATCTATGCACAACCACTACAACAACAGTACAAAATAAGGACCCAACTTTTGTAAGCATCGTCTGGGAAAAGACCGATGTAGCTGTCCGACCATGACGGATAGTGACGCCGTTTCACAGTGTCTGTTTTTCTCCTTGTGAACATGCGATGCAGACTACGATCAAACCACTGGATGTATATTCGAGAAATAAAGGCAATTCTTCCGAATCTCAAAATGAAAAACAAGTACTTCTTGCCGGCGTGTAAAGTAGAGTAAAACATACCAGTCAAGCTCTACACTTCAACATAGAAACCCGCGATTGTTACATCTCCTTAATTCCTAGCTTTTCTGCCAAGCAAGTCCCAAGAAAATAGTTCGGAAATTCGAACATGAAGAGTAATCTGTCTTTGTCGGTTCCACTTTATCAACATATGCTACAAGTCGCTATGCGACCGCCTGCGAGCGCTCTAGTCTGAGCTCCAGGGCACAACGGAACATACATGTTCCTTAAGCAGATCGGTGAGCCCCACGCTATCATCATATTCCCGATAACAACCGACAAAAACAACGAGCCCGTGGCTCAATGGTAGAGCGTTCGACTCAAATACCAAAGGTCACGGGTTCGAATCCCAGGTGTGCCACACTTGGGATTGGGTATGACTGGCTGATGACGGCTAATAAGCCAGAAATGGCCATTCCGGTCTCCCTTGTCTTTGTCGGTTCCACGTTATCAATATATTCATTTCGTCTGACGACGGGTTGGTGTCACCAACTTGAAAATTTACGAGTAAAACTCCATTTCCCGAAGACAACGAGCTCGTGGCGCAGTGGGTAGAGCGTTGGACTTCTGCCCAACAAGGTCGCGAGTTCGAGGCTCGGGCGCCGCATCGCCTGGGTTTGGGTATGGCTGGCTGATGACGGCTAATAAGCCAGAAATGGCCATTCCAGTCTCCCTTGTCTTTGTCGGTCATGTTATTCTGCCTATGTACTTAGCTGTCTTACGGCTGCTGGCGGGGCTTGAGTTAACCCCAAGGCACAACGGGACGAGTGAGTCCTGTAACCGATCGGTGAGCGCCCCATTACCAATATATATATATATATATATATATATATATATATATATATATATATATATATATATATAAACGCAGTTTAGGAACAGTAGAAAGCAGCCAGGTTTCGAACACTTGAGATTGCAGAAACCCAAGAGCATGGTCGAACTTCAATCGGTTGATGGAGGATTCAAGAGACTACCAAAATGAAATTCACAGTGAAAACCACTGGCAGGGAAGAGGACTTTGAATATATGTGTACGCGTAGATTTGCGGTGAGGAGGCAGACTTTGGACCTGAAGAAAATAATGCGTGCCAAAGTAGACATGCCGCATTGGAAGTAAAAAAGGGAGCAGACGTACAGTTTGTTTGTCCGCATTGCGAGTTCCTGAGCAGCGGGAAGATTCTGCATCGACAGCGAACCAGTCAAGTACATGGACTGCGCGGCTGCTTTGGGCACTTGGCTATCCATCAGGGTCGGAGCACCAGCAACACTATACGGCGGACCATAGGGCGAATTGCGGTGCAGAGAATGCACATGCTGCGGTTGTGAAAGAGGATGTGGCTTTGGCTGCTGGTGCTGCATCTGAGAGCTGTTCAACAATGCGGCTGATCCGCCAGGCCCGACATCGTCAGGGAAGAAGCGAGACGGAACGGGTACCGGCTGTTGAGCGAGGGATAGCAAGGGCTGCGTAGACGGAGAATTTTGGTGATGAGGATGATGATCGGGCATCAGGGTTTGGCTGAAGGCCGTTTCGAGGGATCGCGGCAGGTTGCCCGTGCTGGCAGCAGAGGAATCAGTAGGCTGGCGCTTTCTGCCAGTGTCATTGCCAGACGCAGAGGAGCCAATACAGTTAAGGGCCGGATGCGAGGTAACCGCGGCGGACGGATAACGAACTCGCAGCGGGGGACAATCAAGGGGAGAGGGAAGACCAGCACCATTATTGGCTGGAGGGCTGGTATGGGACTGGAAACACTGTCGGCCATGGCTGCTGTTGTCCTGATGATAGGTGGTTGGAAAGGAAGGCGGGATTGCGGGGTCGTAGATCGCTGAGAAAACCTTGCCGTTCCTAGCGCAGTTGTCCGGTGGCAAAACAGACGGATACGAGGAGCCGTAGTAGGGGGACTCGATGGAGGAGACATTACCTGAGTTGGCCTGTTGTGGCTGTTGGGGCATCTTTGTTAGCTCCGTGACCGGTGGAAGTTGTTCAACGGGTCTGCAATGAGACGCGTCGAAAGAGTTGGGGATGGCTGAGTCGGAGGCAGTTCTGGTGTAAGGGATCCGCATCGAGAGAGGGAGAGAGAGTAGCGTGATTTTTAAAAATACTTACAAAAATAAATCTTCAGTGTTGACCTGTCGTTTCTAAAAGACAGTGCTACTTAACTATCACAAAAACAATAATGAGAATGGAAACTCTATTAACTTGTGGATTCATACAAAACTGAGAAAAAAGCGATTGATAATTGCAGAATTCGGGGACCAGCAATATGACCGAAGTTGCGTGAGATAAGACGACAGGGAGGGTCACTGAAATTTGATGAGCGTGGGAGGAGATGGTGAGGTAGATGCTTCACAAGTGGTTTTAATTATACGCTAAATCGCAGTGACGTCGCTACTAAACCCCTATTAGTAGTGGGTGTGTCAGTTGGACTTGAGATCCAGCAGCAAACAGCACCCGAACTTTGTTTTTATAGTTGGGTATTGTTTTAAAAATTTGAAATGTCATGCAGGTGAAGAAAAAAAGGTTTGTCACCCAAACTGGTGCCAGGCTATTCCCAAGCATCTGATAAGCTTTTGACAAAGGGTCTCTGGCACAAATCGAACGGAAAAAAATCGGCTTCTTCAAAGTTAGTAGACATCCGGCTGGGAGTATATATGCCTCTGGCGATAAGAGACGTAGACAGTTAAACAACCGGCGTAGACGAGATGCCTAACTTCGTCTGCCACCGGGCACAACCTTGTTATCAGCTGACTTGCAGACTTGGATAGTGAACTAGCACACGGGAGAGGGAAAATGGAGCAGATTCCTCAATAATAGGAAATTTGACGCACTTGAATTTATCATACTGCGCTAAGAGTCGTGACTTGCAGGGCTGCGCATCGATGGGACAATGCGGTCCTTCTTAGAACGGACAGTCAGGCTCACTCCGAGTGTAGTCTTCTCACGAAAAGGATATATGAGCCACCCCTCAAGTAAGCATGGTACATGTCGTGGTGACCAGCTTGCGCGTGGCATGCGTAATTTTGTAATTTTTAATTTTTTAAGCTACCGCGACCACGCTACCTCCGGTCGTCCTGACTCTGTCTTGTTCTAGAAGAAAGGTGGGTAAAGAACAGAGTGAGATAGACGCTTTGAAAGTCATCGATGATGCACCCACTTTGTGGGGCACGCCATGGATATCGTTCCTAGCTTTAACTAAACTGCCGACTACAACCTATCTTCAGGTGCATAGTACTGCTGCTGCCCGTAGATAGTGCCGATCCCCTAGCGTGTGACGGAAGAATTATCGAGACATTAATCTGACTGAATTCACCAGCCTGCAGGATGGAGGTCGGTAGTACTGGCTAAGAATGTAGGTGTCCAGAAATTTGCATGACACCAGGTCACTTTAAAATAGGAGAAACAGACCAACGCCATTCCCAGTTAACTGAGTATTGCAAGCCGACAAGATGCGAGACAGTGGGGTGCACTTTTTCGAGCTTTTAACTCGGATGCTCAGCGAGTAAGTGGTGCAGGTACGCAAATTCCAGGTGCCCCCCCCCGCACGGCCTGTTATTAGCTGATGACAGTCATTGCGGTGCCCAGACCAGCAAACCACTGAAGGCTGCCACTGTGTCCTTCGTGCAAATGGCGTAAAGGGCCAGCGACTGACAAAAACTCACCTTCGGTAGTCCACGAGGTTCATGCGCAGAGGCCCAGTCCTCGAGTCAGTCAGGGCGGGGGGCATTTCGAGCCGTAGGGCGTGCTGCTGCGGGGTCCTGCTGCCTTCCAGAACCCGCGGATAGCAGGGTGGATAGGGTTGAGGGCGCAGGTAAGGCTGCTGCTGGTGCTGGCCCGGGACGCCTCTTGTTGAGCCGCTGTGGACAGGGTAGGGGGCCTGACGACAGGAGCCATAGGCGCTTCGAGGACTTGTCCTAGTACGCTGTTTAAGGGCTGAGCTGGAGTTGGTAAAGCAATTGCGGCGGGGGGTAAAACCCCCCTGAGCGGTCGATGTTGGCGTGGGTGGAAGGGATGGTGGGCTGAAGGACGGGCAGGAGTATGCATCAGCACTTTTCTTAATATACACTGTGTATAAGTAAAGAAGACGAAGAAGGTTGTTCGCTCGACTGAGTCATGGCTTTATTCATCCAAGCTTTCGAAATCTTACTAGAATCGATCGTCAGAGATAAAAGCGGTAACAAAAAACAAGCAACAGTTATAGGGAACAAAGACCAATCAAACGACAGTAAGGCCAGTCCGGAGGTGACTGCGCAGTGCTCTATATGCCGGCGCTAAATCGATATATCGATCGAGTGAGTTCGCGTCGAAGGTTCAGGCCTGAATCAATTCTCAGTTTCTACTGCTAACTGCGTGGGCGAGCAAACAACAGTCTTCTTCTTAACTAATACATATACTTCAGTTCGACCACCGTAGTCAGACAACGTCCACCGTATGCTCCACAGAAGGGTGGTGCAGGGAAGATGACTTTGGTGCAAATTAGTTTTAAGTGATAGCAGACTTTCACTGCATCTACCGCATCTACCGCACCCTTATCCGTTTGTACCCGGTGAAAAGACATTGTCAAGAAGACCGGAGGCTGGGTCGGGCGCAGGTGAATCATATCCCACCATATCCATGAATGGAAACAGTGGGTGGTGCGGCGTGAGCCTGTACCTACGCGTGCCAATGTTGGGTAAGCGCACCCCATTGTTCGGCATTCCTTACGGAACTGCATCCCAAAATAATAACGCCTGTCGCACCCTGATTTGGCCCCCGTGTTGGTCCAGCGCATCTACAACACGGCCATTTTAGGGGGCAAAACACACGACAGTTCGACCGTCGTAGTCCGACGATGTCCACCGTATGCTCCACGGAAGGGTGGTGCAGGGACGATAGCTCGCGTGTGGATTAGTTTTAGTTTGCATTAGACTTGAACTGCAGCTACCGCACTCTCTTCTCATCCCCCATCTGCGCCCAGTGTCATGACAGTCAAGAATACCGGGGGCGAGAGAGGGCGCAGGTGGCTGGCGCGGCCGGAGCCGCCCCTGGGCGTGCCACCACACCTGGCTCGGATCTAACGGAGTGGGAGTACCATAAAGGCCACATTGAGAAGGAGCCATTGCAGCCTAACTCTCGGTCCGCCACTCCGCACAAAACACACTGGGCTGACCACGCGAACCGATACATCCCATCAGTTGACAACCTTCCAAGCCACGGCTTTTAGTGCACCGTGATAGGTTCAAGCGCGTCAGATTGTTTATAGTGATGAAAATGCGCTGAGCCGTCGACCTCAATATTTCTCCATCCCCACAATCAGACCACCGTCCGAGCCGGTCAGTTGACTGATGCGGGAGTGGGCGCAGCTGCTGATTAATTCGTCTACGCGTACTACGTACACGACTTTGCCCCCTAAACAGAAGTACTGGGATTTAACACAACAGGAGGCTGAACGGCTTACATCTCACATGTGTGAGATGGGAGCTTATATTCCCCCCACTAAATAATACGGGTGATTTAGCACTAAATTCCAAGAACAGTAAATTTTTCCGTGTCGGAACTCTAACATCACCCATAACCCAAATCTGAGGCGTAACCCTAACCCTTCGTTCCCTGAAATTTAACACAGCGCCAACTGAATTAAGGGCGTTTCTTGTTCTCATGTACTGTCAGAGGGTGATATAAGCGTTCCGTGAATCAGTTCATGATAGAACGTGTTCGAACCTGTAGCCTCAACACCTCCCACGTTAGCTAGGTCTTCGAGAAGTTTGACGACAGCTTAGAATCACCGCGATATCCCCCTTCCTCCCCAACAAGAAGCCGAGGATAATAAGAGGCCGTCATTCTAGGGACGATCCTGTATGGGGTTGAGACGGTGATAGTTTATAAAAGGCGGGTAAGGCGACTAAACCGCTTCCCAGGCACTGACGTCTTAGGAAGAGCGGACGTGGCAAATCACCACACTATGGTGAAGTAGATTTAGTCTACGGCGATGCCCTTCACCCTACAGGTGCTCGCACACAGAGCGACAGCGCGGCGACCATACCAGGACGCCCTGATGACTACTCTCAACTCACTCACTCGTACTCGTTTCGTTCAGCATTGGGGCTCAATCTCGAGCCCCGCTAACAGCCGCACAGCGGTTAATGTTATACACACAATGAAATTACCGAAAAAGACAATGGAGACTGGAGTGGCCATTTGTGGCTCAAAAGCCGTCGTCAGCCAGCCATACCCAACCCCAGGTGGCGCCCCACTCGAGGATAGAACCTGCGACCTGTTGATCAGAAGTCCATCCATTGGGCATGGCTGGCTGACGACGGCTAATAAGCCAGAAATGGTCATTCCAGTCTCCTTTGCCTTGGTCAGTAAGGAAATTACGCATACAATTGTAAAATCTGAAGTGCTTATCATCGAGGCTAATGAGGTGTGCAGACAAAACTCGTCATCGCCAAAACCCTACAGACCTCTCCACCACAGTGGTGGACCTCCTCGGCGATGATAAAACTATTGGAAGTAGTGACAGCGATAGTGAAAACCCTGATATCTACAAATGGTCATAGAGCCCGAGATTAGTCTAGGGAGCATGCGGGGTCTTGGAGTGGAACCGGGTCTTAGCAGTTTGCCTCAACATAATTGTGTTTCATCCTGATCGGTCATTACTTAAGCAAACGCGATTTGACAAAGTGACAAACCAGGTAACAAACGCACGTACTACTTGATCGGCAGTTAACGCCTGCAAATGTGGGGTGCGCCTCAAGGACGGTCCGCGACAAGTATCACAATCGCAACAGTTTACAGTCCCGATAGTCCCTGTTCCCACAATAATGCCTGCCATTACACAGACAGGCTACAATTTCTGCCCCTCAAATGCTTATTTTTAAAGTCTTTTAGACCACGCTCCCGTCTTATTTCACGCGTTGGTACAAAATCAGTTACTTCTGTCTCATTCATTGTCTAGGCCTGTTGACCATACTTAATTTTCCTGCTAAAACAATTCTAGTAGCTATAAGCCACTGTCTGGAAGGCTGTTATCCGATGAATTAATTGGGTCTGGCCGCAATGACCCTTTGATAGTGTGGTCCTTTCAATAACTAACCTTGATGAACGACCCAAGACAGACTTCTATGAATTCCGATTCGTGTGCCTGTTTGTGACATGCGCAGGCGTGCATTAAGCTTCGCCAGCCACTGCAGCCACACCAACCCCCATTCCCAGCTGTCTTGAAGTTGGCAGATGATGCATAAACATACCTTAGCAAAAACTTAACGTGGGTCATCACTGCGTCCTTGCGACAAGAGTGGTGCTCATCGCTGGTCACGGACGAATTGTCATTCATCCTCATATAGGTATATCTGCAACTAACCTAGGCACACAGCTTATACCTCCAAAGGCAGGGTTGGTTACCTCGATAGACAAGGTGATGTCCATAAAATACCATGTGCCAGTTGTGATGCCATCTATTGTGGCCAGACTGGGAGAGCTCGTATACACGAACATCACAGTTAACGATGGGGAGCGGAAACCAGCTATCTCAGGCGGCTGTGGACGCAATGGGCTCGGGGCGCAAATTTGTGTGGGAAAACACTCGCACTGGTTGGCGCCCGCCCAGTAAGGGACATGAATCAGCATATCGACTTAGATATAAGGTAAAAATGTCTGAAGGAAAAACGGAAGCGAGAGCAGCCCATGCCGACGGCAGGAAGAAATAAAATCGACGCGCATTGGCGCAGGCTTCGGCCAAACGCAGAATCGTTTGTTAAGCACGGTTAAATAGTTAATTGTGCATGAACATAACCCACAAGTCTGACGACGAGCCAGAAAACCAGTCCCAAGCATTCATGTAATAAATTTATTCCAGTCTCAAAGAATGTGGCGTCGTCGAATTAATTTTCTTGGTATGCCCGTTTTTCACTACATACGTGCATGCATATATTATGCAGTTAAAAGCGTAAGTGGGGGAGGCACTCTGACATAACCCCAAACAGTGTGCAGCCAAAATAAGGACGCGTTTCGAAAGTTCAGCTCTGTCGTCATTTTGGCGGTAGTAGGAATGAGGTAAATCTTTGTAATATAAGAAAAATACGCATGACAAGCCTGGGGAGCTGGTGATTGTTTTTGATGTCCTCTGCACGTAGAGGACGCTTATCGACGTGGGTTGAGTAGCCGGCTGATAGACTGCCCGAGCTCTGAAAAATGCTTCGTTCCGACTGCGATCGAGACACCAGCTGGTTGAGAGGAACCCTGGTATACACAGGCCCTAGCCCTAAGTAGGCTGAACAAAGTCCAATGTTCAGGCCACTTAAATATAACTGAAACTACAGCACTCGGTTCAGTCCACATACTGGTCTGTGATCTTTCCTCCTCGATGTGGAGTCCACAGATAGTAACTGGGGCACGATTCACAGTCCGAATTGGTTGACAGGGCTGGTGAGGCACGCCACATTCAGGCAAGCCTGCAGTCAAACTGGCTGGCTGACTTGCCAGGAAGACACCAGAGGGGCAGAGGATAATGTCGACAGCGTTGCGAGGCAAGACAAGGAGAAATCTGACTGGTAACCATGCCGACACGAGGAGCTATACTGTATATTAGGGCGAATTTTTCTGGGCTGTTGGCGCCTGCTCCCTCGTTAGCCTTTTTTCGGTCGCAGTTACGGATATATCAACGTTGCCAGTGCTGAAAAAACGGCACGAATTTCTTTGGAAAGCCCATCATCTCCCGCAGACATAGTTCAGTATATTTAAGGGCAATAGGCATTGCGATTGAAGACTGCCTCGCTGAAAGTGTAGCTGGATTGGCAAGACGAAATCGGTTGAAATACGAGAGGACCACACTTGCGTCAAATGCCAAAATCAACGCACAAGGCTAACCAATTCATCGTGGTACATCAGCCAACGGAGCCGGTACTCTGTGCCAGATGGACAAACTCTGCTTAGCCTCGCAGTCTATCAAAGTTTTATTTACGGGAACTCCAAACCCCTAAAGGTGGGGCGATAGTATACACAAGTAAAGAAAGGCGATGAAACGCGCACGCAAGAGGCGATAAGTATTACCAACAAAACGAGGGGGATACTTTTTGATTAGGCAGATCTATTTATCATGCGACAGCCCACATGGACTCTGGATCCGGAGCCCAGATTGCATGCGATCTAAGTTAATCTCCTTTCCCTCACCTACCGTATCACACTGACATGGTCGAAACGACTGATGATGGTCGTAGACGCAATAGCTGGTCTGGGTTAGCATTCCCATTCGCATATGCTGATTGTTCTACTCATATAAACGATTGCACTGTTTATCTGGGTAATTCAGTGCAAGTTAGGCGTCATTGGGTATACACATCCAGAACAGATGTCCCACATGGGGTTGCAATGACACGTCTAGATGTAAGCTCACGCTGCAACAACCACTGGTGCCTCACTCAGGCTCCAGTTTTTTCAGTTCTCTGTTTTTACACCGGGCAGAAGTGTTTTAGGGAGGAGAGAACGTCATGGATATTGTGCAAATCACTGTTTCTGCACCTACCCTGCCATGCGGCACACGGTGGTCCTCATCGGAAGTGACGGTCACCTAGATAAACTAAGCTTGATTAATTCGGAGCTTATGTGGGTGAGAGTCGATGCAGGGTCCGCATTTGAAGGAACTAGTGCGACCTGACGCTCAGTCCGCAGGAGGACAGGACTAGCCTGTTTGCGGGCAGTTGGTCAATCCACGAGTTTAACCGTATCGGATAGTTGAACAGCCCGGCAGAATGCTTACAGTGGATACGAGAGGCACTGAATAGCCGTGCGAAGAATGCGCGGAGCGTTGGCCCTATTCTACTTTCCCTCGTGCGTCATGGACAGGTGTCAAAGCAGAGTGAAGTCGGAAGGTGATAAGACTTGACCCAGTGGCAGAACTGGCAAAAAAAGGATTTATTCAACGCGCGTCACAGTCTTTTACCGCCTTGCTTATGTCGAGCGCAGCAGAGCAGCCCATTTTAGCAGTCACATAAGCTAAAACGAGTAGATTCAGAGGAAGCACGTGGGGTATTTTTGTTCTGGCTGGTAAACTCGACCCTTCCTAGACGTCGAAGTTGAGGCAGAAGTACTTAATTGGGGGTCGAATGTGATCGAACTACCTCCTCTGTCCCTCTATTTGGTCCCGGTTACCCTTGAAAGGTCGTTGCAGAAAACGCGAACCGCTTCCTTCAACGTAAAAGCAGGGGATTTCAATCGAGGGATCATTTTTTGCGAAACGATGGTGGGAACTCCTTACGCGCAACACCGTATCGTACTGACCAGACTGTAGTCTCATTTGTCCGCCCTCGAGTTAGAATATCAGTTGTATAACGCTATTTGTGCTCAGTAGCTAGAGGCTGTGGTTCCAGACTTGCGTGGCCTACACCTGCCCAGCACCATTAGGTCTGCTTATTGACAGTCACTACCTATGCTAACTTAATTCGCTAAAATGTCCTGACAAGCTTTCAAAAGCCGTTTTATGATCGTCAGTGAGGGAATTGAGTAAAGAGGACTGACCTGTTACCGCTTTGGAGGTTGGATGAGAAAGGATGGGGCTTTAGGGAGTCCTGATAGTTAGGGGTCGAGTTCGAAGAGAAGGTGGTTGTGGGAGTGACGTCAATCACTGGAGCGGTGGTAGCAAGGGTCGAACAGCTGCGGGCAATTCCGCTTTGCTGGGTGAATGGAGGCTTCGTCTCCGACGCAGTACATTCGTCGGTCACCCCACCATCCCTCTGCTCTCTGTTACCGTATCGAAGTCTGGTCTGCGGGCATATGAATTTGATGCAAAAGTGGAAAGCGAAATTATATATATATATATGATAGTGTGGGGCTCACCGATCTGCTTAAGGAACATGCATGTTCCGTTGTGCCCTGGAGCTCAGACTAGAGCCCCTCGCAGGCGGTCGCATAGCGACGTGTAGCATATGATGGAATGGAACCGACAAAGACAAGGGAGACCGGAATGGCCATTTCTGGCTTTATTAGCCGTCATCAGCCAGTCATACCCAATCCCAAGTGTGGCACACCTGGGATTCGAACCCGCGACCTTTGGTATTTGAGTCGAACGCTCTACCATTTGGAGCCACGGGCTCGTTGTTTTGTCGGTTGTGATCGGGAATATGATGATAGTGTGGGGCTCACCGATCTGCTTAAGGAACATGCATGTTCCGTTGTGCCCTGGAGCTCAGACTAGAGCCCTCGCAGGCGGTCGCATAGCGACGTGTAGCATATGATGGAATGGAACCGACAAAGACAAGGGAGACCGGAATGGCCATTTCTGGCTTTATTAGCCGTCATCAGCCAGTCATACCCAATCCCAAGTGTGGCACACCTGGGATTCGAACCCGCGACCTTTGGTATTTGAGTCGAACGCTCTACCATTTGAGCCACGGGCTCGTTGTTTTGTCGGTTGTGATCGGGAATATGATGATAGTGTGGGGCTCACCGATCTGCTTTAAGGAACATGCATGTTCCGTTGTGCCCTGAAGCTCAGACTAGAGCCCTCGCAGGCGGTCGCATAGCGACGTGTAGCATATGATGGAATGGAACCGACAAAGACAAGGGAGACCGGAATGGCCATTTCTGGCTTATTAGCCGTCATCAGCCAGTCATACCCAATCCCAAGTGTGGCACACCTGGGATTCGAACCCGCGACTTTTGGTATTTGAGTCGAACGCTCTACCATTTGAGCCACGGGCTCGTTGTTTTGTCGGTTGTGATCGGGAATATGATGATAGTGTGGGGCTCACCGATCTGCTTAAGGAACATGCATGTTCCGTTGTGCCCTGGAGCTCAGACTAGAGCCCTCGCAGGCGGTCGCATAGCGACGTGTAGCATATGATGGAATGGAACCGACAAAGACAAGGGAGACCGGAATGGCCATTTCTGGCTTATTAGCCGTCATCAGCCAGTCATACCCAATCCCAAGTGTGGCACACCTGGGATTCGAACCCGCGACCTTTGGTATTTGAGTCGAACGCTCTACCATTTGAGCCACGGGCTCGTTGTTTTGTCGGTTGTGATCGGGAATATGATGATAGTGTGGGGCTCACCGATCTGCTTAAGGAACATGCATGTTCCGTTGTGCCCTGGAGCTCAGACTAGAGCCCTCGCAGGCGGTCGCATAGCGACGTGGAGATATGATGGATATCGGAAATGATTTGTAGCCAGTCAGATTGACCCGTCAGTTGATCTGGCTGAGTCGACCTGTCTAGATGATACAGCCCGTTGTTTGAAGTCGGATATCGAATATGCATAGTGGCTCACCGATGTAGGAACTATGCATGGCATGAGCTGAGCTCAGACTATGCGAGGTCGCATAGCGACGTGTAGCATATGATGGAATGGCTGATGACGGCTAATAAGCCAGAAATGGCCATTCCGGTCTCCCTTGTCTTTGTCGGTTCCATTCCATCATATGCTACACGTCGCTATGCGACCGCCTGCGAGGGCTCTAGTCTGAGCTCCAGGGCACAACGGAACATGCATGTTCCTTTAAGCAGATCGGTGAGCCCCACACTATCATCATATTCCCGATCACAACCGACAAAACAACGAGCCCGTGGCTCAAATGGTAGAGCGTTCGACTCAAATACCAAAGGTCGTGGGTTCGAATCCCAGGTGTGCCACACTTGGGATTGGGTATGACTGGCTGATGACGGCTAATAAGCCAGAAATGGCCATTCCGGTCTCCCTTGTCTTTGTCGGTTCCATTCCATATATATATATATATATCGAAGTAAAGAAGTTCTTTGGGAAACAATAAGAAACTTTATATATATATATAAATATATATATATCTTCAAATATCGGAACATTGCACCATTTTAGATCGAAAAGTTTAGAAACCATTTGTGGTTTCAGCGACTAAACCCCAGGGTGCGTTCTGCGCTTAAAATCTTGCAAACGAATCACATCCTTTACGAAGATTAAAAAATCCCCGAACGAATCAGTCTGTGAATTCGGAAGGATAAAAATGAAACTTCATTAGTTGGAAAACTGGATAGTATCTTGACCAAACCCGCGTAACCCAAGCTACTAAAACCACCGAAGCCAGTCATAACTGCATATTCCTCAAATTGTCTCTGTTCGAAAAGTCATCACCTCACTGCAATATAAGGTACCCTGACGAGTGGCAGCTGGGCAGCGAAGACGTACATAATAGCTACTAATAGAGCAACACAGATACCTTGATCTTGCTGTAGCAGACAAAACGAGCCACTAACAGTGACGCGGTCTCCCAAGCGAAGCTGTAAGAGCCAATCCACGGTAATGTACGCATATTACAAAATACAGTCAATACCGGTGATTGGGGTAAGTCGGACACCCAACGGGTTAACTTTGTCAGCTAGGTTTGCCTAAAAATTAATTGGATCAATTAACTCGAAGAAAATCAAGAAGGGGGCGCAGGTTAGATGCTCAAGCATCCAATAAACACTACAACAGACTTACTAGCGAGTTTATGGTCTCCTATTTAAGCAAATTCAATGAATAATCTACGGCCCAGTATAGGACGTTAGGCGTTGGCTTCTTAGGCGGGTCTTCACTGGCAGATAAAAATTAAAAGTACCAAAGTACGGAAAGGCAACTCCTTTCGTCCATTATTCCATGAACTGCGTAGGCGGAATGGTTGGTTAAATGAAAACAAGGATTCGAACATGTGGGAAAAATCCTGTGCGCAAATATCAGAGGGGCAGAGACATTGGCAGTAGTCGGACCTTTCTGTTTATCGTAAAGGCAGGCACCCACCAGCAATAAAATCATTTGTAACTACTACACCCAAATAATGCATTATGGCTGAAGTCACGACTACACACTCAAAATTCGAAGGGGTGCCCAGAATAAGAGAAGACAGAAAGGAGATAAGATAAGTATTATAAACAGTCAGATTAAACAGGAATGGAGTAGTAGGATAGCATCTTGAAACTGGCGTCGGAATGGTCTTATTCTATTCTGGTAGCACTTTAGGAGTCGACTTGGGGTACCTGAGATTGGTACATAATATGATGGCAAAATATACAAGTGGCATTTTACACAAACTGTGGGCAATACAGCTCCGATGCAAGCAAGAAAAAATGCGACCTTAAGGGTACACATCCAAAAAATAGTGACAGCAGGTAATGCGTCTTTAATTCGACAGGAGAGCGTACATTTTTACAGCATTAACGGTAATATCAGATAACCCAACAAGCCTGAACACAAAAAAACAACACTGTTATCACAACAGATTACTGAAAAAGATGGAAGAGTTGAATGGCCATTTTTGGCTTATCAACCGACATTAGCCAGCGAAACCCGACCCAAGCTATGTTCCGTATTGCGATCGGTCAGCACCCCTGGTAAGACCCATTTTCAATCGGTTTCAGAGGCGGCGAATAGGCTTATGCATGGCGAGTAGACACTGTGTGTGCGTGGGTTAACACAAGCGAAGTGATTCAAAAGAGTGTCTTGTTGGAGATAATAAAATTTCAGTAAATAACGGTTCAGGAGCGACTGAAGGCCGGTGTGATGGCAAAGAATGATTTTGTGACAGATACTTCCATATTTTAAAAGCACCTGGCATAGACTGCGGCTGTTTAAAAGGCATTTTTTTCTTAAACCACTTCAGATGGTGAGAGTAGTTAAACCTATGCTGTTCAAAGCGACATCAAGATGTACAGAAGAGTCGAAAAACTTACATGCGTTATCTAGTTCGGGTCCTGTGTTCACATTTTAATATAGGAAGACATTTAGTTTGGTTTCATCACAAGTGCTAAAGGCACTGTGATAAGGAAAAACCGCGAAAATCTGTACTTTTGGCGAAAAATGAGGTTGAACACAAGGTTATTCTCATGGACGTCCAAAGGACTTTCAAAGCAACTGAGACCACTAAATATATCGGTAGTCGACAATCCTTGCCCGTTAAAAGCAGGGATTGTTTATGATAGCAAAAAGGACGTTTAAATAAAATTAGTAAAAACGCCTTTTTTGGTGGCAAGGCATTAGCAGACTCAAGTGCTTTGCACCTTAGATATTTTAAAAGCTGTATTAAATGCAGTCAGGATTTAAAATTAATTAGTGTTCCAGGTAAGTGCTAGAGACCAAAAGGGAATCCGATGAGAACAAATAATTCTGGAGGTGTTGAGTATGCACAGCGTGTAGAACGCCGAAAAAGCTGTAGAACGAACTTGAATGAAAAATTCAACGGTATAATTTGGGTCTGATCCTGTAGAAAAAGTAGCCATCAAGACGATAATACGTGGTTCTGCATAAATAGATTCGGCAACTGTTGCTCAAGTGCCCTACCAATTCAACATTAGAAACTAAGCTGACATTAAAGCTACCGCTTACGTTGCACAAACAAATTACTGAGTCTTCCGAATACAGATCACAGGGTCAAAAGGATTTCATGCTTAGGAGGTTTTCGCTAGCTACAAAGTTTCGTGATAAATACTTCACTTAAGCGAGAACTTTTGCTCACCGAGTCGCGTGATTCCGGACCGTACTGGTAAGTTGATAAATTGTCTTTTGGGGAAACGAAATCGCTTGCAAGGTGAAGTCCGGGGGGCGAAGTATTCTTTTGAGAGGATAATTCCCATACATTTGTTGCCTAAAGATCGTAGATTGACGTAGAAGACATACCATGCGAATCTCTTGCATATCGCGCATGGCTGCCAGGAAGTTCGCATTTAATTCAGCTTCTTTTTGCTTAAGAAGCTCTATTTTCTCTTTAAATTTACGAGGATGAATGGTATTTTGAGGTTTCCCCGTCATCCTGGACCCTGACTCGTGGGAGGCTTAGTAGGTGGAGCTGTTGCTGAAGGCGTCCGCGCGATATCAAGTGAGTGGGTGCTATAAAAGCGGGTGTAGTGCAGTTTTCGAACACTTTCACGTTTGATATGATGATGGCCGTTTCTACCGTCGAGGTGAAATTCCGTGAAATTCTGCTTGGTCGATACTTCCAGTCACCAAGGGACCTGGAGGAAGCAATTAAGAAGTTTAGTCAGGTAGGAGATATCAATATAAGTCTATATTTAGACAACCGGCTATTACTTTAAGGCGAGGAGCTCCCATAAATACCCGTTGATATCTCCTTACGTCGAAAAGTTCGTTTACGCAAGCCGGAAATATGCTTGTGTAATGGTTCCTATGAAATGTATGAGAATTTAGAGGTGCATGTAATGTATATTGCTAGCCGTGCTGGCTGTGAAACATTGTTCAATGTCGTCCATAGACGGAATCATTGTCATATCCTTTAAAATGGATCACAACCACGAAGCCTTTCCGCCCGAAAATGTGGACACGATGGAACTGTTCAAGGAGCATGCTCTACAGGACTTTCTTACGTTAAGTCCTTCATTTCCAAAAAGTTAGTTTGGTGGCCTTTTTCCTAATATACACAAGAGCAAGCATTGATTCTGCGTGCGCAGTTAAAGCGTGTGATGCAGAATGGTATTTTTAATAGCTATCATGAATTGATATCCGGCATAAGGGAATATGAGAAGGTAAGTGAAAATACAGTTACCTTTTTGGAACTTTCAGGCAACCAATTCTAATTTTCGCACTTCTCACGGCTGTAAACTGCCCAAGAACCACGCCGTTTACAGTAGTATCTCTGGAACCAAACTTACGACCTAAAGCCCGTCTCCGCAGACACTTTTAATCAACGCTGGTGAATTTTAGTTATCAGTACCTGAACAAGAGACCACAAATTCGGGGATTGCTGACAAAAGGACACGTAGAGAATTTGAAACAGATTCAAGCGAACCCAGATATCTTGATAGGAACAGGATATAGGAACAGGCATTGTTATAATGAACAGATCAGACTACGTAACAAAGATGCACTCCATATTATCCGACCAGAAGAAATTCAGGGAAGTACATAAAGAAAAGGATTGCACCGATGAAGAAGAGACAATTGGCTCACTGCTTAAGAAGAATCATGCAGATGGTTGTCTAAGCGACCGTGACCTTGAACGCCTCAGACCAGTACGCACACATATCCATCGATTTTATGGTCTACCGAAGATCCACAAGGTAAGCTTGCCACCGTTTTTTTTGTGGACATGCGAAACTCCCATAATCTTGAGATAACAAAGTGGTTAGCAGAGAAACTAAAGCCTATGCAACGTCAGCTAGCGCCATGTAGCTACCGAGATTTCTTCGAATTTATTAAAGACGTCACATACCTTAACTTAAACGGCATTAGGATACTGTTTTTGAATGTCTCATCATTTTTCCTAACGTCCCTATCATTGAGACAGTTGATTAACTCTGGGAATTCCTATTGACCAGTGAGGAAGAAACACGAATACCGACAAACGTACTGAAAGATTTATTATTAAGATACACATTATATGTGCAGTTCCTTTTTTGAAAACCAGCTATACAGACAGAGGGCGTTGCTATGGGCTCGCCACTTGGACCTCTCTTAGCCTATGTCTTTATGGGCAAGCTGCAGAAATTTAAGCCAAACGACCAGATCAAGAAGCTACAACACTACGGCGATACGTTGACGAAATCTTTGCAATTGCCAAAGAAGAAACAAATGTAGATCAACTCTTAAATACTGTAAACCAAGCTCATCCATTGACCAAATTCCCTTTGGAGATGGAAAGAGCAGATTCACTACTTTTCATAGACGTCCTTCTAAGCAGAAGACCGACGGTAGCGTCCCAAGGAGCATTTAGCGAAAGAAAACCTGGTCTGGGAAGTTTCGTACCTCACCAACATTAATGTAATGTAGTCCGTTGCTTGGCGCAAAGGGCTAGGAAAATTTGCTCGGTCGATAGTATTGAGGAGGAGGTTGGGAAGATTCAGAACGAACTTCGAGAGAACGGGTACACTGACCGGTTTATTACAAAGCATATTGTCGCAAGACCAGTGAAACCCGCCACACCTACTGTGGAAAATAAAACTCTATTCCTCAAAGTGCCCCTTCAAGGGGGCGCTGTTAGCGAACTCCTGAAAAGAAGCCTAAACCAAGCCGTTACACAAACGTTCCCAGCGGCGAGACTTCCGATAGTGTTCTCAACAAACCATATTTTACGAGGCGAAGGTAAGGAAAGGTCCAGCTCAGACCACCTTCGTGTGCATGTACTCATTTACTTGCTCCTGTGGAGTAGGTTATATTGGTCGCACGAGTCGACGCCTATCTAAAAAAGTAAGAGAACACCTACCAGCATGGCTGAGAAAGGGGAAAGTCAAGAGCATAAACAGCGCCATCCTTGCACATATTGTTGACACCGGGCACAGTGTGGACCCCAGCGAAGCTTTCCGTGTAATTTATAAGGGCCCAGCAAACTACGTCAAGCCACTGGGTCAACGTCTACTAGCAGCAGCAGAAAAGACTGCCATAAAGTTGAAGAAGCCGGTTTTGTTCACACAAAAGATCCGCGTACAAGCTCCGCGCTTAGCTTGGCCAACGGTCGCTTAACTGGATGCATTCCCCGCGCCATTTCTGTCCCCCCATTCCCCTAAACCGGTTCTCCTGAACACTCAATGCCGCTTAAAAGAGTTTCATATTATCCTTACCCTATGCACACCTCTTACATAGTCCACTTTCACAAACCGACTAACATTATCGATTTCATGTTTTAAATTTCTTCTACGGTTCGAAGTTTCCTATAACTATACTGGCCTCGAGAAAAGTAATCGAAAACAGCTCGTATGCTCGTCAAATCGTCTTTTAAATATAGACATCTACCTATCGTGCGTTCACGCAGGCCCATACAGTAGAACATAAATATATCTACTTCGCGTGCGTCCACGCAGGCAGATATTCTGGAGCAAATTCACATCGGAGTACTAAGTAAATGTTTCTCATTTAAATGATAAAATGTCAGGTCGTTGAAAATTGGAGGCAAAGCGAGGTTCTTAGCCGTGGAATTTGGCGGTGAACTACATGTAGTCGGTTTACCTCATGCATAACCACATCTGTAACCGGATGATGGTTTCCGCGTATCCGAAATTCCACCGTTTTGAGGGGGAAGCTGGTCAAGGCCTACTCAATATGATAAGTCAGATCAGACCATCTGCCTATCGGTTGAAGGTTTATTTTAGAAGTAAGCCTTGTTTATAAAAACAAGTATGTAAATTCTTTCGGAATTAATTACAAGAGGAAGGACCTGGCGAACATGCGCAGGCACATTTTGCGCACTGAAACATCGGCCATGAGGATGACGGAAGCCCTTCAAAATATGCAGCGTGGTTCTTTTTCTGATTTCCTCTACGGCGAAGAGGGGATGGAGGCCAGACCTAAAGAGTGTGTTTGCTCAGTATGCAAAGGTGGTGCAGATGGATGGGACCTACCGAACTAACCCCCATGGGTTTCTATTGTATTACATAGTGATAACCGATAAGCATGGTCATGCGCGGTTCATGTTTTATGCGTTCGTATGAAGTGAAACGGCCGAAAGTATTAAATGGGTAGTACGAAAGTTCGATGGTTATGCTCGTGTGTTGTGAGACGGGAGGGCAATATGTTGTGTGCACACGCCGGAGTGGGTCACGAGCAGCCCGTTTTGGTGCTACACAATGATAGATTGCTTCCGAACTTCCACATCCGCAATCGACCTCGTATCAAGCCCCCGATAGTACCGTCATCTGCAGCCAGGAGTCATTCATACAACACTGCCGCAGACCAGGCTTGTGGATCAAATTCCGGCAAACCTATAGTCCGAAGGACTAACAAGCGGCGGCTGTCCGGCAGTTTTTCTGACCAAGAAAACTGTTCATAGTTAGTCGTCCATCGTAGAAACTGCGATAGTAGGCACTGTGCCTGCCAGGACGAATAGCCGATGTATGGCTGTGACATTTGATCTCAAGTGTTATATTTTTGTTCACCGTACGTAATTCCTTGGTAGAATGGCCCTGATTTCCTATTCTAAAATGCATGGCACGAAAATGTAATACCCAGCAGTATCTGAGCAAACATCTGCCTTACAATTCTGGCTGCACGATTACTGGTTAGAACAATCAAGTAAAATGGAATGTTTTTCTCTTAAACAAAGTCGTTAAGGGACAGCACGCAAAACTGGCCCATGGACAACGCTACATGCGCACTGCTGCACTCAATAATTTTAGTAAATCAATCGGAAAAAGTCAAATTAGTCCCTACAGGCTCAGGAGAAAACGGGAAATACCAAAATATTTAAATGAACAATATGCATTGGAAACAGTCGGAAAAAAACATATCCAAGTGAACACAAAAATAAAAGCTGCATATATTTTTTCTCATGCATATTAGTCGCCATTTTACCAAGAAAATGTGAAGCAATGCGTAAAATGGAAATGGACGTAAGTAGAAACCACCGTTAAAACACGAGATATATTTCAAGCAAGTAAAACATAAAGTACATGAAAATTCAATGTAATTAATTTAAAATAAATATAAAAATACTACTGAAGGTAGCTACTGATGGTAGTAAGTTAGATATGGCAGTAATTACATGTGTCGGTGAGTAGACATGGCGAACTGACTGACTGCCAACGGTAGGTAATGGGGGTAGCAAGTCAGATATAGCACCTTTGACATATCTTTTCTTACAAACTTTTTTGTCCTTTTGTAGCTTTCTTTTCATGTGCATCTAAATTTGTTTTAGTGAACTACTGACTTCTATCTTAATCTTGTTTTAGTTATTTTTTGGTGTTTTTGGTTGTGCAGAATTAGCGCTCCACAGGTAACGGCCATTGCGGACTGAATTCGAGTTTATGTTTGAATACGTGAGCACGGGGACTTCGAGGACCGTAACGATGGATTGAAGTGTCACTGCAGGGTCTGTCCTCTCCGTGGTTGTAGCCCCCATTGTGCTTTTATCAAGACAGAGTGATTCTCTGCAGGACGCTACAGGTTGATTCCCTACACTGGTGGCGGTCTTCAGTCCCAATCTCCCTATTTCGTAGTGTTTGTTAAAAAGATAATGAATAATCCGTTTGGTTAGTATTGCTTTTTTATACTGCCTTTATTATTTTAAGTTTAGGGTGGTAGGTAAGAATTCAGCTGTGATTGCCTCAGGAAGGAGAGGAAAAACGTCAAAGAGTGCTCAATCAAACCTGAATTTGAAATACGGAACTGATTGAGGAGCGATATGCAGGCAGGAAGGGCTCGTGTATTACAAACAGCATACGTCCCGCAATTTGTGCAATTAGTCAATCGCCCCTGACTCTCGCGTACTTGCCCGAAGGTCAAAACGCACCAGTTATGGTAATCTAATGAACGATAAATCAGTGGCATTCGCAAAACCATCAAAAAAGTAAGTATTTTGCATTGAAAAGAGATGGGCGACCAGCTTGAATCACTAAGGGGGCCGCTAACTTGTCCAATTGTTTTAAATGGCCATTATATACCTCGGCTGACGAAAATTGGGTTGTTGGGCTTTTTATTTAAGCCCTTACAAAACTCTTACACAGGTCAATTGGAGACTTCAGCAGTTCTGTTTTATGAGTAAACACGATATATTTTTCTCTTGTTTGCTTTTTGTCTCGGGATTTAGTTGTGGCAACTCCGTTCGGAGATTTAAAAAAGGAATTAAGTTTCCAAGTTTAAAAGAATAGCATAGCTTAGTCCGTCTCTCACTGAATTTGGCCTATATACGAAAAGCATAAATTTTGCAGTTGAATATTTATATGCATTCAGGGTTGAAGAGTTATTAATTCAATTCAATTCAATTTATTGAGGGAAATAGGCATGGGCCTTTGAGTACCCTATTTTGTAACGTAAAATTAAGTGCGGTATACAGAGAAACCGTGTGGGTTGCCAAGGTACAAAAGGCGGTCATAAAATTTGACAAGTGGTGCACGACTCTCGAGGGTTAAGATAAATGCCTCATCGCTCAGGCTCGTTGCGGAACATAAAACTGTCAAGGTTCCTTTTAAAGCTTTCCAGCGATGGTGACATCACAACGTCTTCATGGGAGGGCATTCCATGGTTTAACCACTCTGACAGAGAAGGAGAACTTGCGCACATCCAGTCTCGCCTGCTGGACACGCAGTTTCAATGGGTGACCTCGGAGATGGGTCGTGGTGGCAAATTCAAAGAAGTCCGAGAATTCCAGGCAACAATCCAATCCCTTCACAATGCGGAATGTCTGCAGGAGATCACCACGCATTTGCCTATAACTCAAAGGGAACAGATTAAGATTCGTTAGGCGGGTGGGATATGGCAAGGAGCTTTGACTTCTAACCATTTTGGTGGCTTTCCTCTGGACTCTTTCGAGGCAGTTCTGATCTTGAACTGTCCAGGGTTTCCAGGCGTGCATAGCATATTCCAAATGTGGCCTAATGAATGTTCCAAAGGTCTTAGCAAAAAGATCTTCATCGAAATCCAAAAAAGGCTCGTCTGATGGCATGCATCTTTTATTAAGCGTGGTCAGATGTTGAGGCGATGCCACTAGAGTTCACCAAAACTGCACCTAGGTGCAGTACATACCCAACCAACTGTGTCTTAAAAGTTCGCACTTTTCGCCTAGCAATTTTAAAGCGTATAATGGCTCGAAGTGACGGCAAAATGGCATGCTCTCAGCGCATAGTGTCATATATGCAATCCTCACAGCATTAAAAACATAACCTTCTAGTATATTTTCAAGGTCTAAGGGCCGGATCAAAGTATATAACATGGAGCCATGATCAAGGGCTATTGCTTTCAGATGGCTGATTAATGATACTGCAGGATTTGTGCAGTGCAAAGGGCGTGGGTATGCAAAGCTGGACAAAAGCACTTAACGCAAAAGACACTGTACATGTGGCCTACATTGATTTCCAGAAGGCCTTTGATAGTGTTCCGCACCAGCGTCTCCTTTACAAGTTGAGATTGTTTGGTATGGGAGGCAAACGTCTAACATGGATCAAGAATTTTCTCGTTTGTTGTTCCCAAGTGGTCTGTGTAGGCGGATCGCGATCAAAGTGCACAACCATCGAGAGTGGAGTCCCGCAAGGTTCACAGCTCGGACCGATCCTATTTCTCTTGTTCATTAATGATTGTGTACAGGAATTATACTGTCACTTTGCTATGTTTTCGGACGATATAAAAGTCTGGAAAGTTTTCCACAATGCGGCCGATGAAGACGATTTCCAAGCAAATCTTCGTTCAGTTAAGTGTATTTGAGGAAAATAGACTTGCGCCTTTGAAATCCCTATTTGTTGCATAAAAAAGCAAGAATAAGAAGCAATATAAAGAAGTGACAGTCAAGTAAATACAGGCAGATTTACGTGGTACACTGATATTGTTAAGGTTAAGTAGTCACCTAGTCTTCGTGGTGCTGCAGCATATGAATGTCTAGCCGATGTTTGAATGTATCTACAGAGTGGGATATTACAATCACCTCTGGAA